>VSDK01025468.1:319070-331407 GCA_009767595.1 Symbiodinium kawagutii | reverse complement strand
CGTTTTCTCGACATTGAACGTCAAAAACTGAGGAAAAATTGCGATTTTGAGGTGTCGGTGGTGACCGTTTGGCGTTTTCTCGACATTGAACGTCAAAAACTGAGGTGAAATTGCGATTTTGAGTTTTCGGCGGTGTGCGTTTCGCGTTTATTCGACATTGAACGTCAAAAACTGGGGTAAAATTGCGATTTTGAGGTGTCCCGAAGCGTCCCGTGCGAACCGTTGTGCTTTTTTTCGACCTTCAACTTCTCAAGTTGCGACATTGAAAGTCCAAAAATTGACGTAAAATTGCGATTTTGAAATTTCAGTCGTGACCGTTTCGCGTTTTCTCGACATTGAACGTCGAAAACTGAGGTAAAATTGCGATTTTGAAATTTCAGTCGTGACCGTTTTGCGTTTTCTCGACATTGAACGTCGAAAACTGAGGTAAAATTGCGATTTTGAAATTTCAGTCGTGACCATTTTGCGTTTTCTCGACATTGAACGTCGAAAACTGAGGTAAAATTGCGATTTTGAACTCTCAGTCGTGACCGTTGTGCGTTTTCTCGACATTGAACGTCGAAAACTGAGGAAAAATTGCGATTTTGAATTCTCAGTCGTGACCGTTTCGCGTTTTCTCGACATCGAACGTCAAAAACTGAGGTGAAATTGCGATTTTGGACCTGCTTCTTGTGGTACGTTTTGTCTTGGTGCGTTTTGCCTTGGTACGTTTTGCTCTGGTACGTTGTGTCTTGGTTCTTGGTACATTTTGCTGCGCTATACGTTTTGTCTTGGTACGTTTTGTCTTGGTGCGTTTTGCCTTGTGTCTTGGTACGTTTTGTCTTGGTGCGTTTTGCTCTTGGTACGTTTTCCTCTGGTACGTTTTGCTCTGGTACGTTTTGCTTTGGTACGTTTTGCTCTGGTACGTTTTACTGTGGTACGTTTTGCTCTGGTGCGTTTTGCTCTTGGTACGTTTTGCGGTGGTACCTTTTGCTGTTCTACGTTTTGCTCTTGGTACGTTTTGCTCTGGTACGTTTTGCCGTGGTGCGTTTTGCTTTGGTACGTTGTGTCTTGGTTCTTGGTACGTTTTGCTGTGGTACGTTTTGTCTTGGTACGTTTTGTCGTGGTGCGTTTTGCCTTGGTACGTTTTGTCGTGGTGCGTTTTGCCTTGGTACGTTTTCCTCTGGTACCTTTTATTGTGGTACGTTTTGCTCTTGGTACGTTTTGCTTTGGTACGTTTTGCTCTTGGTACGTTTTGCTCTTGGTACGTTTTGCTGTGGTACGTTTTGCTCTGGTGCGTTTTACTCTTGGTACGTTTTGTCTTGGTACGTTTTGCCGTGGCGCGTTTCATCTTGGTACGTTTTGCTGTGGTACGTTTGCTCTTGGTACGTTTTGCTCTGGTCTGTTTGGCTTTGGTAGGTTTGATCTTGGTACGTTTTGCGGTGGTACGTTTTGCTCTTGGTACGTTTTGATCTGGTACGTTTTGCCTTGGTACGTTTTGCGGTGGTACGTTTTGCTTTGGTACGTTCTGCTGCGGTACGTTTTGCTGTGGTACGTTTTGCTGTGGTACATTTTGCTCATGGTACGTTTTGCTCTCGTACGTTTTGCTCTGGTACGTTTTGCTCTGCTGCGTTTTGCTGTGGTACATTGTACGTTGTGCTGTGGTACGTTTGATCTTGGTACGTTTTGCGGTGGTACGTTTCATCTTGGTACGTTTTGCGGCGGTACGTTTTGCTTTGGTACGTTTTGCTGTGGTACGCTTTGCAGTGGTACGTTTTGCAGTGGTGTCTTTTGCTCTAGCGCGTTTTGCCTTGGACGTTTTTGCCTGGTACGTTTTGCTGTGTGGTACGGTGTACATGTTGCTGTTAGTACGTGTTGCTCTGGTCTGTTTGGCCTTGGTCGGTTTGATCTTGGTACGTTTTGCGCTGGTACGTTTTGCTTTGGTACGTTTTGCTATGGTACGTTTTGCGGTGGTAAATTTTGCTGTGGTACGTTTTGCTCTGGCGCGTTTTGCCTTGGTACGTTTTTGCCTGGTACGTTTTGCGATTTGGGACCTGCGTCCAACAACCCGTCCTCAACATTTTCTTCCTTTCAGCCCTGTCATATCGCCAGCATTCTCATCATATTCATTTTTTTCTTCAGCAGCAGCTACATCATCATCATCATCATCATCATCATCATCATCATCATCATCATAATCATCATCATCATCATCATCATCACCATCATCATCATCGTCATCATCATCATCACCAGCAGCATCACCATCATCATCATCACCATCATCATCATCATTATCATCATCATCATCATCATCAACGACATCATCAACGACATCATCAACGACATCATCATCATCATCATCATCATCATCATCATCGGCATCATCATCATCATCATCATCATCATCATCAGCATCATCATCATCATCATCATCATCATCCATTTCAAGGATCATGACGTTAGTCTTTTTGAATTAGTATATTGGAGGCTGCTATAACATTGCCTTTCTCGCTCTCGGGCCAACCGTCGTCTAGTTTACAAGGGTTTGTACAATTACTATTGGTTGATGACTTCTTTTGCTATTATTACCAGCGGTAAAAAGAGGGTTTATACAATTACTATTGGTTGATGTCATCAACCAACCATTACTAGGGGAAAACCAACCATTAACGGGATTAAACTACTTCCCTGGTGATGTGGGATGTGGGTCCCCAAAGTGGCTTGAGAAAGGCCATCGGTGGTCGCTGCGCCCGAGGCCCTTTGCTCTCATGCGACGGCAGGTCGCTAAGGAGTTCTGTCGGGCCATCAGGCGCGAACCCTGCGATCTTCAACGGCCTAGGGCCGTTGGAGCGCCATGGGTGCCACGTCAATGGGTGCCATGTTCATCGACTTCACCCAGGATGTGAAATGCCAAGTTGAGCTATGAGCTTGAGCTTCTGAGAAGAATCTCTGCAGTTTTTGGGGGGCGTTTGGTTGTTGATCCCCATGTAAGGATTTAGGGAATCATCACCATGTAGCATCTCAAGTTTTGACCATCCCAAACAGATAAGCTATGTAAATACTGAGTTGGTGGGGATTTTGTGGTCTCAATCAGAGGCTATTGTGTCGTCATACAACCAACGCTTGGCAGTTTGTTGAAAACACATCACATCATTGTTTCCCGACCATGATTTTGTTGTTGTGGTCATATGCGTACATCATGTTCATATACGTTTGCATTGTGTTGTACGTGCAATACATTTCCATATCATGTATGTGTATCCCCACATGAAGATATATGCTGTATATGATGCTTTACAAGTACGTCCACTTTTCTGATTTCACTTTGTTGTATCTCTCCAGCTTGTCCAGGCAGAGAAGGCCAAAGTTGGCTGAGTTCCTGCAAAGCCAGCTCTACCAGGTGAGAAACATCCCGGGGTGCTCGATGATCGAAATCTGTGATTTGCTTGAGATTTGCCACCAGGTCATACCAGGCCGTCATTTCTTTCGAACAGGATTGAAGAGAGTAGTGTTTTTGTCACTTTTGTCGTTTGCCACTTTATGCTCGAGGACTAGTTCAAGTGCGCAGGATAAGCATTTGCTCTTCGACCCCACAGAGCCGAAATATTGCCATTTGGTGACAAAGGTGAAGGCAGTAGCAACCGTGAACCATGATTGACCATACGAACCATCATTACTTGTCATTTACCATTCATATATTCCAGTATTTCTCGGAACACTTCAACATAAAAGCGGTTGAATTCTATGACATGGCTGTGGGTCAAAACCCTGTACCCCTGGTTCCCCTATCATTAACCATTGTTTTCCCTTGTTATTGTTGGTCATTATCCACCATTGTTGCTTGGTTAATATTGACCCATTGCCACATGGCTGGGATTTCTCAACGCTTCGGACAATTCATTTGGCGTCTCCTAAGCGCGCTGGTTGCAGCAGTCTCTGGTAGGGGGGGTGCTCAATGGCTGCAGGAAGCTAGTTGCCTTGGTGAACGTAGGGAAACTGGAGTTCTGGGCCTATTATATATTCATATATATATATGTATATATATATATATATATATTAATACAATCGTTAACCAGTTAATGGTGATATAGATATAGAAGTCCCTACCAAGCAGTTTAGTGTGGTGACATTAGGGTTTTCACTGCTGCTCATGCCCAGATGCCCCCTGTCCCAGTTCAAGATCAGTTCGGTCCTGAGAGATTTTTAGCATGAACCCTGATGCAAGCACGGAATCCTTCGCGTTTCTTACGGAGGGCTTAGGGCTTGTGTTGTGTGTACTTGCTGGAAGCATGTTGCTTGGGTGCTAGCAGTTTCTGTTAAGCTTGCTAACATCCTTCGAGAGACTGACATCAAGGCATTGTTCATTCTGTCAGCTTTGCCAAGGATGCTTCTGAAAGGAACTGCATATTTTCCCTTCGACCCCTTTCTCTTGTCGCATTCCAGCATCTTTCTGTCCGGTTCTTAGAATTTGGGTGGGAGATATCCACGTCAGCACGGAAATAATCACTTTTCCATGGCGAACCGGGTTTTGTGCCATATTATTTCGTTCATCCTCCAAATAGATACACCAATTTATTGTGAAAATGCAACCTTGAACCAGCAAACCAAATCCATCACCTCACCCATGGGCTCGACTTTGGTGGGGTGCCGCTGGCTGGGGTAGGTATCTGGTCAAAATATTTGTGTTAATGTATGCCGTACATATGCAAATATCGATGCATAGGTGTGATAATGGCTACCAATGAGTAGACCTGGCAGTGGGTCAAAACCCTTAGTGCCCCTGGTTCTTGTTTTCCCTATGAAATTGTTGCTTATTACCATCCCCCATGAAATTGGTTGGTGAACTGCTTGACCCATAGCCGCCTCATCCTCATTGCTGAGACAGTTGCTATTCTTGGTGCGGTTCCGCTGGGCCATTGCGGAGTTTCAGGATGGGCATCTATCGGAGCTGGAAGCACGGAGATGATGGCTTCGACGAGGCGGAGCCAGCGGTGGAGATGAGCTGAGGATCCATTTCTTGGGATGTCACTATTGATTTATCCATGTGGTTTGTGGTGGTTATTAGTGGCTCTTTCACATAAGGGGCTGGTCAATAGAAGTGGATGGAAAGAACAGCTGCAGGATGTCTTGAGCAGTTGCTGGTTCAGGTGATTCATATACCCATTGATCAGCTTTTGCTTGATGGGATCCTCTTCCTTTTCCTGGTTCCTGTTCTCATTCAGTATTCATGAAATTTCTCATGAAATGTTCACCATTCTGAATCCTTATTCACTGTAAATGTGTCATTTGTTAGCCTGATGATCATTGCTGCCTATTATTGTTGATTATTAGCCCCCTTGTTAATAATCGGGTATTGTTCTCCCTATAAAATGGTTGGTTATTATCCCCCATTACTGGTTGGTTAATATTGACCCATAGCCTTATCATCATTGCTGGTCGTTGCGGAAACGATTTCCAGCACAGCAAATCGTACCTGTGACCTTCGTGATGTCAGGAGTCGGATCTGGAGACCGAGAGCTACCTCAAGGCAGGGCCAGGAATGGCCAGTTGCACAGCAGGGGTTGCGCCATAGCCTGCACATCACAAACGATGAATCATATACACAAGTGGCATGTATAGATATACTGGCATATGATCACATTGCTGAAACAATTTTCCAGTGAATATCATTTGTACATACGCTTGAGAGTGTTACTTCAACCCAATCTCAGTGAATATACACTCTACATGGGTATAGGTCAAAATATCCCCAATGCAATATGGCCATTTGCGATGGACATCTAAACCAATGGTTCTTGGGGCACCCAGTTTTGACCCACAACTCTACCTACGAGTGGGTCCACGATACGTGGCACAGGCTCGAAGCAGAGCAGGCTCCTCGCGGCCATCCGACAGCGTGACTCGGCGGCGCGGCTGGTCGTGCCACCGCCGACCAATGATCCATTCGGATCCAGAACTATGACGGATATAGGCTGTGGTAGGCTTTATCAGAGTTATAATGACTATGACTCTTAGAGCTATATATGAACCATGTAGCGATGATATCTACGCATATTGGAGCTATGATATCATAAAGCTATGAAAACTATGATTATCAGGGCTATGATCGAGCCAGCTATGATTGAGCCATCAGGATCCAATATGACTATGATTAAGTATGATCAAAACTGCTATGGTTTATGCAACTCTGATTGCTGCAGCTATGATCACAACAGCTACGATGAATACGGCCATGATTTGTAGAGCTATTGTCAATACAACTATGATTCGATACAGCTATGATAAATAGAGCTATGATGAATACAGCTCTAATGAATAGAGCTGTGATGAATGTAGCAACGATTGAACATGCCGAGAATGATGCTCATATTGACAGTGGATAGTAAAGGGCGACAATGAGGAACATATCAGGTATAAAGGTCACCTGGGAATACTTATACTTATAACCATTTCCCGAAATATCCTCGTTTATGATCATTTTCTATGCGGGGACCCAACAGGACAGACCCTGTATGGATGTGCCCATACCTACTGGTAACAGAGCTTCTTCCAACAACTACGGATGATATACAAATTGCGAACATATCCCCAACAGCGCCAGTGGATTCAAACTGTAGAACTTTGCTCTTTGCCAGGGTGTTTCGTGAAGTGACCGTGAAGTGACAGTGAGTGAAGCCAACAAACCTCATTTTCCCACATTCTAAATGCCTTTCGTACAAACTAATTTGGGCCTTCCAAAAAGGGTATCCCAAAAAGCAGCCTGGTCTTCCAACAGCCATGTTGGAGGCTCCGAATAAGCTTTCGGGAGGTTATGTTGCTTTCTTCTTCAAGTTGTGCTTTCGCGTTGTGAAGAAAAATCCACATCATTTTGACGCTAGCAGAGGCAGAATCGGACATGGAGGATGTCGACCAAGACGATTTCACCGATGAAGCGGAGCTCACCAGTCGCGGTTTTACTCCTTTGGATCCGTCCTCAGTTCAGTGTCACAGCTGCACCACGCGAGCCATGTGGAAAAGTGAAGGTACTGATTCTCAAGCACTAATCAGCTGGAGCCATCATAAACCATCCAAGTTGGTACTTAGTACTTCACGCTACCAAGACTTCTACAGATATCATATCCTTTGCACATGAATAGTAGAGAATGATCAACGGCTGCTGGGTAGCAAGTGGTAACCCTGGGACTATGGCATTCCAAAATTGACCCTTTCAGGTGGGACCGTCACCGGCATTTCGTCCGGATGCGGACATGGCAATGTGCTCAGCAAGTGGCACAAGCTGTCGCTGAAATGATATGCTTACTGTAAGCATGATGTGCTATGAATCTAAGACCATGGTATCACTTTGCGTGGTACCCAGGAGTGCCTGTTCTTAATGGAATGAAGCTGCAAGAATTGCGACAGTTGCAACCTGGCTCAAGGCTTGCTTTAGATCAGGGCATATTTGATTTGGTCATGAAGCAGTTCTGCCTACGTTCATTCAAAACGGGTTGGCGACAGAGCCTTGACCACGCTTAGTCAGCTTGGTCCATCGTGTGGACATCTTGCCGATCAGCATGCGCTGAGTAGATTAAAATTTGGACATGGACGATCAGGTCAATACTTGAAACCCTCGGAAACCGATCAATATTCATGACATATACGTATATGCTTTGCAGAAATGCAGTCACTACGCAGTACATCAATCATGATCTTATCACTCTGCGAAAGCCATTCTGGTTTCCAGTTCATCTATTTTTGGAGCTTCTGCTTGCTTCATGCTGGAGCCGTGATGGCTTTCTGTGCTTGAGCTCATGGCAGAAGCATCATCTGAAACGTCCGGTCCTCGACGGGTAGCAGCAATGAGCAGCTGCTGGTGCATTTAGATGGTCCTTTTTGCTGCTTATATGATTGTTTTTTTAAGCCATTGGGAACCCTAGAAAGGATGGTTTATGGTTTATGACTATAAGTTGGTCATAAACTGGATGATTTGGGGGCCCCCCTATTTTGAGAAGCCACCATAGGGAGACACCCATTGATGCAACCACGGATAGTAGAAAGGTTACAAAGCTTCCTATGATCGACCATTGAAAGAGGATCATGGATCGCTGACAGTGGTCGCATCAGGACCCCAATAAAAAACAAACAAGGGTTGAGGAGCTGTTTCTATGGAAGGCTTGTTGCCGAAATCAGAGGAGTAGCTCCATCTCTGCTTCTCAGCATCTCCACCCTATCCCAGGTCTGCATGCTGTCTTCCTTGTGCTGGAGCGGTCAGCCGGCCAGTTTTGAGTCACATGTGATCCATACCCCATCGCTCCATAGCAGATTTTTGTTGCACGCAGACCCATATGTTGTTGCTGATGGTTCGTTGCTGTTGGTTTGCACGCAACCTCCAGATATGCCCATGCCACAAGACAATATCTTCATATCTATCGATAGAGTTTACTCATAAATTTCATACGCGATACGTGCACATAGACACACACACAAATATATGCAATACACACATAATATGCACATCTACACAAGGACGTGTCTTTACAACCAGGTAACAACCAGGTAGTCCCTCAAAGATCTTTCGCCAGGTGAGAATATGCAGAAATGCCTGGGTTCGGTGTCGAAGGATTTGGCAGGCGCAGCTGGGAAGGACCCGGGGGCCAGGGGTCACCATCAACCAGCCCTGCCGTTGCTGGGAGGTGAATGAAGATGCCTCAGGAGCTGGGTGGCTGACAATGGCTGGGTGGCTTTGGCAGGTAGGTTGGTAAGTAGAAAGCTGCTAGACTGGAAGGTTGGTTGGTAGGTTTTGGTTGGTTCATTGGTTGATAGTTTTGGTTGGTTTGGTAGGTTTGCCCGCCCGCTTGGTGAATGGTGGTTAATACACAATGATCAATCACCAGCAACAATGGTAGGAGCTATAGCCAGCACAGGTGGTGGAACAACCAACATAATTTCCCCATGGTTGTTCATGGCCATGAAGTTGCCAGGATTGCCTGGTTTCGGGGCTTGAGTTCGGCGGAGTCATGGGTTGGCAGTTCACGCTTAACATGGCCATCTCAAGAATCTGTGGAACTTTGGCACCAACAAGACAGACCTTGGAAAGGGTCCATGTCGGCGACCTGCACATGCAGGACCTACTGGGGAAGATGAGGCTCGCCCGATATTGCTGGGAAGGGAGTGCTTCACCATGTCCCAAGATCATCCCTGTTTGAGTTTCACTCCGGTTTTTTTTCACACCAACCCTGGGAAGGAAAAAGCAGTACTACCATACTACTGGTGGATTTACGCCATCTTATGAATCCATTCGTACTCTACACCGTAGAAGTAGTTCTAGATTAAAAGCCCTGACCAGGTCCTGTTTTGCGCCTCGAATCCTAATTTCCAACTAGGGCTCTACTGGCTTACCAAGATCTCGAAGGGACAAGGAATATGGTGCAGGAACACCAGAAAACAGGGGTTTGGGCTCGAAACGTGAGCTAGGAAACTTCTATTTTTTGCCATGCAGGCAGATGCCATTGCCAGTTAGACATGGCGACAAAGGTAAAGATGCCATTGTTCGAGAAGGACAAGGACAAACACAAAGAGAGAGATAAGAAAAAACCTGATGAGAAGGAGGAAGGGGAACAGATGCAAGAGACAGATGAGAAAATGACACCAGAACGAAGAAATCTAGCTTTTGAAGAAGCAGATCAGCAAATGCCACAGCAGATGCAAGAAACCACTAGGCAGCACATACCCGCCAAAAGAATCTGGAGCACAAGGGGCTCAGCAACCTCAAAAGCACTTTACGAAATTGCAGCCACACCACACAGAGCACTCAAAGAAACCATCATAGAAGACGAAAAAGCTGAAAGAAAATCCAAAAGAGATGTTGACAAGGAAGCCCAGGAGCTGCTGAAGCAAATGCAAGCACTAAGCATTCAAATGCAGAAGGACCTTGAGCAACTCAAAGCTGGCGGTGCCAGCTCAGCAGACCAACTCAGCAACCAACAGGAAGCCCTGCAGCAGCAGGTGCAGAAGTTAGCAGACATAGCACGCAGACATGATGACGAGATTGACGACCTGAGGGGCATGACAGACTACACACATGAACTGGTCGTGGACAGAGAAAGCAAGGAGAACAGCTTGAAAATGGTTATAAAATCATGGCCACAAGAGGCAACCTATGCAGACAGAGTGCGCATCACAGATTGGCTTCTGCAAAAGGCACAAGTAGAAAACCAAACCAGACAAGAACATGGATACTACACAGCAGGCCGGCGATTCACACTCTCCCCTGTGACAGTGCTAACTTTCAAAGGCCAGGATGCACAACAATCATTTGAGAGATTTGCATACACCAGCTTCTCGGGGAAGCACCCTTTGCACTATTGGGATGCCTATGGGAACCGCCTACAGCACTACAAAGGAGGATGGCACAAAATCGTGATAACCAAATACCTTGGCAAGACAGACTTGGTGATCAACATGGCCCTGACGACAGCGCAGCACATTCTCACATCCCAGGCAGACTCGCAGTACAGTGGCACAACTCACTTATCACATCGCACATCGGACAAACAACTCTACGACTTACACGCCAAGAAGGTCATCGCCAAAGCCACGTACGACAAGGACCGGGGAGTACTAGCAATCATTGCTCAAGGAGATCTCGTCAACAACCTTCGCAACTACTGGCACGAAGTCCACAAAGACCATCCACGATATCCATCATACAACAGATACCCTTATGCTGTGACCTTTGCCGCTGCAAGACTCGAAGATGAAGATCCAGGCCGTGGAGATGAGTGACTCCCAACAACACAAAGACAGTGCAACAGCACGAGGAAACAAAGACACACGCAACAAAGCCAGAGGCAACACAAATCGAGGCAACAAACTAGTAGGAAACAATCTTTCCGTGGAAAGCACCCGCGGAAGCAAAAAGGACAACCCAATGCCAAACCATTCTTCGGCAGAAGACACCCCTTCCTTTGGCAAAGCGCCGATGAAGAGACATACGCAACAATGAGGCCTTCCAGCAGGCACACCGGGACAGTGCCCTTAGGGCTGACCAACTCAACCCGGAGCCAAGATCAGAAACCAAAGTGGATTCATAAGAACATGTTCTTTTTCAATCGCAGGCATTCACGTGCTTTGAAGCAGAAACGCATTTTTTACAGACGTTGTTGGAGGTTTTTTAAGCGAACTAGGCTCCGGGCTCGAGCCGCACAGGTAGCCAAGCGCTCTTTTCAGAATTCTTCTCTCTCCAAGAGGGAGTTGATGACCAAAACAGCCAAACAGAAAATAAACAGGAAATGTATTAGTTGGTTTCGTCGTAACAAGAGAAAATTAAAGAGTGACTTCCGGTCGTTCTGCGCAACCCTGAAACCTAGTATTGATGATTTTGGGACTGACAAAATAAACCCTAGAGTGGCCAAAGATTCCAAATTGTTACGCAATCAACACATCAGGGTCGCGACGCTGAACGTCCGCGGTATGAACCACATTACTAAAAGGGAGACCGTAGCAAATATCATGAAGCAGTATAACTACGAGGTCCTTCTTCTGACAGAAACTAACGTGAATACTAAAAGTGTAGAAAATTGGAACGGCTGCACAGCCTTTTTCAGCACAAGTGTAGACGCCAAAGTCAAGGAAAAAGAAGAAATAAAGAGGGAAAACAGACGTCTTGAGGGAGCAAGTGGCAACAATGTGGGCAACTACAGGCTCCAACCTGATTTTGAAAATGCGGGAGTTGGAATAGTCGTTAAAAACACGCTTTTAAATTCTATAAAGAATGTGAAGCAGACCAATGGACGAGTAATGGCCTTAACTTTTTCTTCATACGGTTCCGACATTGATTTGATTTGTGCATATGCCCCACATAGCAACCACACTACCGATATGAAGGAATCATTCTATGATGATGTCTCCACTGAATTAGCTAGATGTAGGGGGCGCTATTTTGTTGGTGGTGATTTCAATGCTCGAATACATCATGTAAGGGAAATGGACACCGAAGTTTGCGGACCTTATATACTTGGCAGGGGAATGGAATATCTCAACGCAATGAACGAAAACACAAAAGAAAGCAGAGCTCTTTTCCTCGGATTTTGCAAAATGCATCATCTGAGGGCCATGAACACGCAGTTTTCCAAACCACTTGAGAAGTTGATTACTTACAAAGAGAAGATCAATGGTTCTGATTTTGGACCTCCGTATGATGCTTACAATTACGCGCAGATTGATTTCTGGTTAGCTGGCGAAGCTTGGAAAACTAGCTGCCTGGATGTACAAAGCAGACGTGATATATTTTTCGATTCGGATCATTTGTTGCTTGAAGCCAGGTTGGAATTCAGACCTTGCCACCGCGCGCAGGATGTAAATGAAGTGTTAAGAT
>VSDK01025468.1:299455-319054 GCA_009767595.1 Symbiodinium kawagutii | reverse complement strand
GTGTAACTCGTTATCTGAAAGCCCTCTTTGTTTGGACAGCTTCGTTAACAACATCCTGCACGCGGCAAAGAACAACCTTGAGGTAACACCGGCAAGAAAGAAAAAAACATATATAACCAGAAACACATGGAGAATGATAGAGCAACGAAATCAACGCAGACGGGATGGGGCAGACAGTACCGAAATTAAACAATTGAACCGGCAAATTTCAAAAAGTGCCCGCGACGATCGCCAAAATCAGTTAATCGAACAGTTCAATGAAAACCCGACCGACAAAAATAAAAAAGGTTTATGGAAAGCCGTGAAGGATTTAAAGAGAAAATTTACACCGCAATATGTGCAAATGAAAAACGAAGCTGGTAAACACGTTCCTGTCACTATGAGAGCGCAGACCATTGCTGATTACCTCAGCTCTAAACATTGGACCAACGACATGGATGCAGGACTGCCTAGTAATGAGCCGGTACTGCCCCCAAATAGCGCAGATGAATCACCGTTCACTATGGAAGAGTTGGCCTTGTCTTTAAAAAGTTCAAAGACGAACAAACAACCTGGCCCAGACGAGTTGCAAATGGAATTGTTAAAGTGGCTTAGCAACGATAACCGGCAGACCTTATTGGCTATGATAAATACGTGGTGGTGCAACAGGGTGGCCCCAGAAAAACTTTTTAAAGCTAGAGTTGTCCCTATATTTAAAAAGGGGGAGACAGACAACGCTTCAAACTACAGGCCCATTTCTTTGTTGAGTAGCATCTACAAAATATATATGATTATGGTTCGCAAGCGAATGCAAAATGTCATCGAAAATTCTTTATGCCCTACGCAGTATGGTTTCAGACCGCAAAAATCAACTTCCCACGCGATCTATATAATACGCCGGATCCAAGACTATGCAGAAATGAAAGGAGCAAAACTTAGTATGGCAATGCTTGACTGGGAAAAGGCGTTTGATAAAATACAGCACGGCAAATTAATAATTGCAATGAAACGGATGGGCTTCAGCAAACATTATTGCGACGTAATCCGAGACTGCTATTCAAAGTCAACTTTCTTTGTGAAAGACAAATTTGGAACATCTAGTTTGACAACGCAAAATTCAGGAATACGTCAGGGTTGCCCTCTATCCCCTTATTTATTCATCATTGTGATGACATGCATCGATCATGATATCAGGACATCCTTAAGCAATCGCGTATTAAATAACCGGCTTCCTGGCTTAAGTTTTGATATGGTCTATTATGCTGACGACCTGCTTTGCTTAAAAAAATTGATGCTTTCCAGCTGCGTTGCCTGAGGAAAATCCTCGGGCTGGCGCCAACTTTTGTTGATAGAGCAAATACAAACAGGGCTGTGATACAGAAAGCATCTCTGATTGCCTTCCCGAATGACCAGCGGTGTATGAAATTTTTCAGCGAATATTACAACGAAAGGAGGGCTAATCTGTTGGGTCATATCATCCGTGCACATGATAGCGATCCACTTCGTCAGATATCATTCCAACCCAACAGTGCTTCCAGAGTGAAGTATGGCAAAAAGAGATGCGGCCGGCCCAGACAAAATTGGCTGCATTACACAAAAAAATACGTTTACGAAACAAAATTTCAACGTCATAATTATGCAGAGGATCCTGCTGAGGATGTTTTTATTTACAACGCAGCCATGCAAAGATGGTTCTAGCGCTTGGCTACGCCAACGCTTTGCTTCGTTTTTGACAAGTCCGTCGAAGCAAGGTAGGGCTGGGAAAAAAACACCAGAAAACAACGACATCTTTTTGGGACCTATGTCATCCACATTCATCTTTAACATGTTAAATGATATATCATCTACTATGTCATGCAATCTTTTTGGGACCCAAAATGTCACAGTTCCCCTGGGTTAGAACGACCAAATTGGACGTGACATCGTGGTGTCTGCCATGAGGCCGTGGTGGCACCGACGGAAGAAACTCCAGGGCCAGCCTGTAGGATTTGCTTGGAGGAGATCCGATTGGACAAGCTGTTGGAGGGGCCAACCATGGGCCAATCACTGGCCTCGCTTGCCATCAAATCTGGCCGATGTCATGGGGATGTCATGGGCATGTCATGGGGATGTAACGTTGCGGTATTTGTGCTACTCACTGCGCCATATGCCATACACACCAGCTTCGGTCGTTGTTCTTAGGGCGCAGTCACCTGTGAACGTGCTTGCTGCTGCGCTCACGTGCTGGGTTGCGTGGAAACGTTGTTTGACCATTTTTCATGTTTAGAATGATCAGGGAGAGATGTGAGCAAGGGACCTCATGCAGCAGTCTGCCAAGCTCGACTTGTGAGCCCATCAACAGAATTCTCTTCACTTGCGGTTTACCAAGACGTAGGTAGTCTATCAATACCACCAATGATCTAGAGATTACCTTTTCAAAAACCATTTTGGTGAGATGGAATAGGGATCTGTCAGGATCATGTAGTTACGGGCATGGCATGGGTATGGAGGTGCAAACGACCGTCAGAAATGTTTGATTGCAAGCTCTCCAGCCAGAAAGCTGGCATGCTTCTGTAGCCATCAGACACTTGGAAGGCAGTACTTTTCACAATCTCCTCTTGTATTGGGCCGCCGGCACTGCTGACATGGATTTGTCTGTAATCATCAAGCATGGGATTCTTGTCAATTGATTGTATCAATCAGTTAGTCAGATAGCAAAAATGTATTGTAGCCATTGCTCTTCTGGGAAATGCAAACGTTTTCAAGCATTCAACCAACCACTTGTGGTCTGGGAAATAGACATGTCTACAAACATTCAACCAACCACTTGTGGAAGATTGCCAACAATCGAAGGGACCCAAGCGCAACGTTTTGGGTAAACCAGGGCGAATCCCCCCAACGATGATTTAACTAGGAATATTTCAGGTAACTGCCACATTTCTGGGAGAAGTTCCCATATCAAAAAGTGTAGATCAACTGTATGCTCCTATAGTCGAATTTGCACTCATTTTGACGCAAGTGGGCATTTTGACTAGAACTTAGCCGCAGAAATGATGGGAAAATCTACAGAACTCCAAGAAATGATGGGCAAACTGACCTGGGAAATCCCTATCCGGGTTTCCGATGTTTCCTGTGAGGAGGGAGGTGAACTTTTGAGCCCCTGCGTGTGCCGCGGCTCCGCCAAGTGCGCAGCTGAGCTATACCGCTTCAGAGCTTCAAGGGCATAGATATGGCTGTTTCTCAAGCCATAGGGAACCCCAAATTGGTTGGTTTATTACTAGAAATCACTACTACAAAGGATGGTTTGGGGGTGCCCCTTTTGTAAGAAACCACTATATGGATAGAAAGCTCCAAGATTGAGCTGGATGGATACATATAAGATATGTATATACAAATATATACGTATCTTACATGTATCCATCCATCAATCAAACTAATTGCATATCAATCGATCTTTCAATCAATCTATCTGTCGATCAGCGAATCTATGTATCAGTCTGTCTACCGATCTACCTACCTACCTACCTATCTATCTATCTATCTATCTATCTATCTATTTTTCTATCTACCTACTTCTCTATCTGCAAAGCAAAGCACAAAGGATTTCTTGTGCTGTACATGCATGAAAAACTACGTGTGTACGTGTATAGAAATCGGTACACAAAGCATCAGCAAATCAACACACCAGATACAGTCCAGATATGGTTTCGCTTGAAGCTTTGGTTGGCAAGTAGTACTTTTTCGGTGACGCGGCATGTGCTGTTCCTACTTGAGTTTTCTCAGCAAAGGTCTATCTTTTTGGGGACAAGAATCCTGAGTTTGCTCGAAAATCTCTGCTCTCAAGGTGTAGCCGCCTCACAGTTACCTTCCCAGGGTGTGGCAGTTCAATATCTTAGATGCCATACGTTTTTCGCGTGGAGAGGTACGTCCACATTGACTGCATTGAAGCTGCCTTTCGAGCGCGTGGCTTTTTGTTGCGAACTCAGAAGGTCTCCTGGTGGCCAGAGCACCATGTAACTGCATTTTCTTCGCAATGATTTGGATAGTCGTTACTTGGAATTTCAACGAAAATCCTAAGAATGGGAATCGTTCACAATGATCTCAATAGTTGTTACTTGTGCTCTCGATGAAAACCAGACGTTCACCCCCTTACGTATCTACCAGTCGCAGGGGCTGATCTTCAGGTGGGGATTCCAACGCCATGTCATGGGGCCCAGGTTGGATCTGGCTTGTCCAACATGTAAGCATCACTACGAAGGAGAGCCATGGAGAGCCGGGAAGCGGTGCCTGGCTCTGCCACAGCTGGAGTGTCTCACTGGCAGACATGTCCATTGCAGATCCTACCAGTGATACCATCTACCCACCATCTGCCATTGGTATGGTAGACAATGGCATCATGTTTCATCTCCAGTGATGCGATGTTCTATGAACAATGAGTGTTGATCATCTACCATGGTCTACCATACCCATCATTCATTGGCTATGAAACTGCGTGAAACAGTGAGCCACCGACCAGGTGCAGTTGGAGATTTTCCAACACTTGTCAATTGCTGTTCGTTGTTGGTGATAATGCCCCAGTTGTAAAGGCCTATTCATGTAGTGCTTTCTCAAAATAGGGATACTCCCAAATGATCCAATGTCAATCATGTATAGCAGCTATAGCAATGAACCAACCATTTTTGTGGGTTTCCTATTTTGAGAAACCACCAAGTGAGTCAACCATGGATTTCTCTCAACTTTTGAGATGACGATATATTTCGATCTAAGTTGCTACTCACTTACCACCGACGAAGCCAGTTTATGGAGGTGAGTCAAACCCTGAACCAGAATCAACATGCCACAAACGTTCTGAGTCCTCTTTCTGGGATGTTCACCTACCCACAATTGTCCACTATCAACCATGATCAAGCATGGGAAATCACTATTTACCATGATCATCCATCATCAATTTATCATCATCAATGACTGCTAGCTATTATTGACCATCATGAACCATCATCAATCAACAACCATCAACCATTAGCCATCATGAAGCTAAACGCTGAACCAGCCACGTGGTCTTCATCTCAGAATTTGAAGCCTGTCAGGACCAGCGGCGGTGCGCATGGGCGCAGTGGCCCTGAGCGAGTCAGCCCTCAGCTGGGCGTGAGTATCAGACTGGGTACTGCATTGCCATATCAGATACAGGGGTTGTAGCCATTGATAAGGGGTGCCACTGGGTGGTAATAGCCATAGTGGAACAGACCATAAACCTTCTAAGTAAACAATTCAGCCCTATGATCAAACCACAGGGTAAGAAGTACTATTAGTAGAATAGTATACCCACAAGACCATATACAATTAGCTATTTAGCATAATCAACTATCCGATGGTCAGCGGTTCTTTATTGACCATTAGGCAATGGTTCATGCTAGTGGTTATTTACGACGCTTAATGGTTATTAATTGACCACTATGGTTAGTAGTTAGCAATTTAACCCCGCGCTCAAACAATGGAAACAACCGAGGAGTTTTGCACACATTTGCATCCACGTCAAGAAAAACAAATCGGGATTGAACATGTCGGATATTCCATCTACCCCTGGATGACTATTGGGATTTGTCCAGTTCACTGATGGTGCCCCTCAACCAAGAATAGCTATTAACTGATTATTAATACTAACTAGTGATAGGACTGCAACAATCTTAACCTATTGAGATTCTTCAATTAATAACAGAAGGTAAACCCTAAAGCGGGTGCTTATCTTAGCTAATACCTTGTCTTAGCTTATTACTAACACGTGCATCCCTATGAAGTCACTAACGAGATACAGGAAGACACCACTCTTGCATCGGACGACCGATCTGCTGCAGGTTGCGCAGCCGCTATGGGGAAGAGCACGCAGTGCCTCAGCGGCCATGCGCGCTGCTTACAAGCCACAGATGATGGTGATTTATACTGGATACTAATGGTTGATAATGGTTCATAGTAGATAATGGATACTAATAACAATGATAGCTAAAAATGGATACTAGTGGTTGATCATGGTTGATAATGGATAATAGTTGATAATCACGGTTGATAGTGGTTCATAGTCAATAAGTGTATAATCATGGTTGACCATAGTTCATGGTGGACAATCATGGCTGATAATGGATTATCACGATTGATAAGGGGTAATGATGGTTGAGGGCAAATAGATGTTGACAGTGCTCATTAAGCGCCGTTAATCATGGCTTAACAGTACTTGATGAAGGATGGTCATGACGATTTGAATTTTGGAGTCCCAGAAAACTGTGCGGAAATCCCATGTGAGCGTGACGGAGAGTTCCAAGGATACGACGACAATTCCTTGCAAGTGTGTAGTGTACAGCAATCATCGACCAACAAAAGAGTTTGGTTCAGTGTATTTGGCACACATGGTCAAGACTTATGCATGTTCCTCTGAGGTTGTTGGGGCTGCCCTGCACAATCTCGGCGTGGCGCAGCTTGTCCAAAGATTGAGGCGGTCAGTGGTATCAACGTGCTGCTCTGATTTCCAGGTCCATGTTTTGATGACTGGCAAACTTTATGCTGAACAAGGGTTCAGCACTAATCAGTAACCCTTCTTCCCCACCAAGTAGCACGGAATAAGCAACCCTTGTTCCTGAACGCGGCGAGGCCAGCCCTTTACCCAGACTTGACTCCAAGGTACGGCCTTTGCGGGGATGCAGCGCAAGAGCGGCTCCATTTGGAGAAGGCCCTGGAAATCCAGGACCGCTTAAGCCGCCACAGCAGAATCTCTTTGGTGCAGGAACTGCTGGGAATTTCCTCTACCATGGGATGATCATAAACCAAAACCATGGGTAGCCATGATTGATTTTAAAAAAACATGATAGAACCAGGACTGAACCCTAGAAACCTCCACTCCATCATAAACCACAGACCATTTTGCTGCTCGTTTCCAGGAGCGAGAATTTGGTCCAGACCACTGTGATGTGGCGACCACTTTGTCCAACCTGGGCAATGCGTACGACCGCCTGGGAAACATCAAGAAACAGAAGGAGCTGTTGGAGAGGGCCCTGGCCATCAACGAGAGAGAGTACGGTGCCAGTCTGAGAGACGGGGGAGCTGAAAGATTTGGGAGAGTCTCCAATCTGGTAGTGTGGTGGACCGATACCGACTCACTTGCCGTGCTTTAGCTGCTCAGCATGTAATGATACCGTTTGCATTTCCAGGTGGAAACTCTGGCTTCGTTCAGCGCGAAAAAGCATTCCAAAATCCTGGTAGAATTGTAATTTGTTTCAGATTTGGTTGGGACCCAAGCAGAGCCCAATATGGTGTATCGTGGTTATGGATGATGGTCAACGATGTCTGATTCTTGGGCAATGATGTTTAAGAATCGTTGATGATGGTTATTGATGATTAGATAGCTATTAAATCAATGATTCGATTTGTTAGTTCACAGCTAAATGATTGATTCTCACTATGATTAGTGAACCTTTGACTAAGCATTTGCTAATGGTGAATGGTTGATGTATCGCCTTGGCAAAATGCATGAGGCCCGGATCATCATGTCGTGGCAACCACCTTGGTGAACCTGGGCAGCGTCTACGGGAGGCGCAGCGATGCCTTTTGGCGACATCCTCAAGCGATCGAAGCCGAATGGCAGTGATTCGTGATTTGATCATCATCATCATCATCATCATCATCATCATCATCACCATCGCCATCATCATCATCATCATCATCACCATCATCATCATCATCATCACCATCATCATCATCATCATCATCATCATCATCATCATCATCATCATCATCATCATCATCATCATCATCGTGATCCATCGTGATCCATCGTGATTCATCGTGCGTGTCTTTGTTTGCCACAGGCTGGGGGAGCACGAGACTCAACGCGACATCTTGGAGCGGGCTCTGGGGATCATGGAAGCAGAGTTCGGGGCCAACAGCCACAAGGTCAGCGGAAGCCGCTGGGGTCGGAGCTGCTAAGCAACAAAATTGGGAATCTACGTGGAGATATGACCAACAATGGACCAACATTGAGGATAAGATTTCGTCATGGGCGGTCAGATGAGGAATACCATATTCACCAGCAATCCTGGATGGTCCACCTAGCGATTTCTCATTTTCACTCAAGGGCTAGATACCTGTCCACTGCGACAGCCCAGGGTCTGCCGGTTGCGGTGCTTAGACAGTGGCCGCAAGGGGGTGTCAATAGTGGATGGTCAGCCAACTGTCTCGTGGGGAACATGATGACTGTTCTGATGAATCCTGTTGAGGAATCAACCTTAAACCTTGGACAGTTTTTCGACAGTATGAAGCATGACTCAGGCAACCTTCGATCCACATCCATGGCAGACACGTTGGGAATAACCCATGGGCCAGCCATCCCCAAGATTGGCGGCCTTGCAACGGGAGGTTTCTGCCAGCCTTGTGAATCTGAGCCTGGCCTACGGTGCTTTGGGGGACGTCAAGGGGCAGGTCCGCTGGGGCCAGGGGTTGCTAGGGTCCACACTCTACAGGAAGTGTCCCCTCTGATGAACTAACCCTGGCAATGGGATGTTCACCATATTATTCTATAATGAAACCCTGGGAAACCAGCAATAATGGTGATTTTCCATTGCCAGGTCAGTATACTAAAGGGTATCTCCTGTTTCCAGTGACTGAAATATACAGAATGTGCTGTGCAAGATACGCTGGGATTCATGATTCCCGAAAATTTGTTTGGTTGATTCAGAAATCCGTGGTTGCAACTGCAGTTCTGGCTTCTGGGTTTTACCAAGCCTCTCCCTTGGCTCAGCGCGACCTACTTGAACGAGCCTTGAAGATCAATGAGCAGGAGTATGGCGCGAAGCTAAGAGAGGGCTGGAAGTTCGGCTGGGCAGCCCATCAATCAATGATGGGTGACAGATTACCCAGCAAAAATTGTTGAGACAGCCCAGCTCCGGTCGAAGCATCACCTTGACTCAACGTCCGAGGCCATGATCATCGAGCTGTTGCCAATACCCTTTTGAACCTAGGCCACAGCGAAACGCGCCTTCCGGTGAGAATATGCTGTGATGGGCACCCCATTGTCATGAACAAAGTACGGGGAAGCTTATGCTGTGGACATCCCAGTATTCATCCACGACACTCTGACGGGGGATTCTCAGTGTCCGTAGTTTTGGGTTCAGGGAACTCTCACATGGCATTTGCATCCCAAGAATCGCCAGCACCGAGATTCTGTGAGCCCCATCCCTGTCCAATGGGTAGCTTGCTCTGCCACCACCTGCTTTTCAGTATTTTGTCTTTTTACATTTTAATCTCTAAAAAAAGATGATTGGTATTAAAGAAAAGTATCCTACGCATTTTTCACATCGAAGCTTCGAACATCGTCTGATGTTCCACTTTTTAGATCTGTGATATCAGCATGACTCGAAAGTCCAGCGCTCGCGTGTCACCGGCGCCAGGCAACGTCTATGGTTGCCTGGGAGATGTGGGTGCCAAGCGAGATCTGCTGGAACGGGCATTGAAGATCAAGTCTGGAACCTCAATCGGGAAAGCTTGGCCCCAGCGGAAGTGCCACTTGAAACCAATCGATTGTGTTATGAGATGGCCAACAACTGGTATTGTGCAAAATAATGGATCCTTTCATGTATATATGACATTGCAATATACAATATATGATGTACAGTAATTGATGCATATTGACGCCGTATTAGATATTGTATGTATATACCTATACAAAGCTGCACATATACCTATACTTTTATCTACAAAGTAACAGTTTCAGCACTGTCCGACGAGTGAAATTTGGGAAGCTTGGAACATCTTAGACCTCTTCAAAGTGCACTACAATACAACTATGCATGCGTTGGGGGTTTGATACTGGGGTATTCAAACCAGTTTTGGAGACATACTCATCCTTGCATGCATACATGTCACTTAACAGGAAAAAACACAGACGTCAGAAAGATTTATCACTGGAAACAAGCAATGCAAAGCAGCAGCGAGTACCTTAATAGACCTAACATGATGGCCTCCGTGGCGCATCATTGACATTAGGTTTGTGGCCATCCACGATCTGAAGCTTCATTTTAATTCACATCGTTCACTTATTCCCGACTGAGACATCATCCTGGCGAGCAGAATGAGGCAGTTGTGCAGTTGCAAATTGCCATGCATGCGCAGCTCCATGTGAGTCCATTCCGAGCCTGGTGACCCAGCTCCGACCCCAAGGCAACGAGAGTTTGGTGCCGAGCATGCTGAAGTTGCTAAAGCCTTGGCCGCTTGGCAGGGACGGTGACTCTTGCAGCTGTGCAGTTGGGCTGATCATTGTGAGGGGTATCGCTGGCAAACCTGGGCATGCAACATGCCATGCTCCATATCCCTGGCTGTCCGCGAAGCCGCCAAAACTCTTGCCTGCTTTTCTGAACGACGTTTGCGATAGGACTTGGTAAATGCATTTGGACGGAAGGTTATCGAATCCATCACGAACGGTGTAGTTGGTTCATTGGCGAATGCAGTATTTACATGTACACGCACACAAACATATACACACACATGTATATAAATGCATACATATATGATACATAATTAGCACATACATAATAATCATACATACATTTTCTGTTTGTGCAGATGTCAAAGATGCAGATCTCGTTCCACGATGCCATGGGATTTTTCGCCGCTGCTTCCCATAGCAGCAGTCGTTTCCGTGGGAGCTGCGCAGCTGTCAGGTGAGCCTGGGCAATGCCTATGGCGATTTGGGCAACGTGTATCACCAGAAGGAGCTGCTGGAGAAAGCGCTCAACATCCAGGAGCGCGCTGCGAGTCGTGCCATCGTGGAGCTGGGAAGTTGTCCCATTTTGTCCCCTTTTTTATAGGTGGAATCGAATGTAGAATGGCTGGTGTAAATGATTTAAACTTTAGAACTGATTTCTAAGGAATTTTTGTGGTGATTTGTTATTCGATACTTTGTGTGCATAGAACAATGTAGCCTTTGATTATCAGAAACCATACGGATTACAGAGCAGAGTGTAGCCTGATCACGGGACACAGGCACATAGCACCTGGAAGACTGGAACTTTATGCGGATACATGACCTTCAAATGTCCTGTTTGCTACCACTCGAGCTACTTGACCCTGCCCAGAGCTCTGAGAGCTGGCGGCAGCTCTTGGGAAGCAACTAAGCATTCCATTCTGATCAATAGGGAGTAAAGGCAATAAATAGAAAGGCACACCTGTTGCATTTTGTTGCTTCTATTAATTTCTATTGCCTATTGCTACCATTTGCTACCTGTGAAATGGATCCTGGATTTCCATTGAGCCATTGCATTTGGCCAGTCGCAAGAGCTGAAGTTCGCTCAATGTCACCAAGATTTCTATTACAGCCACGAGTAGCTAGGGATAGCTATGGGAGATGGCTAGCCTTTCAGGTCGCTTTTCTGCCCTGATTCTTGAATTGTTCTGACACATCACTGAATGATCGCAAGCACAACGAAGGATCTCTTCTGTCAAAAGATACTTTATCCTTAGTGCATCATGTTGCCAACAAGATCTTTGATCGTTGCAAAACTTCTACATCGTTTCAACTATTTCATGTTCTTGTTTTTGGGAATGCGTCATCTACATCCATGACCTCAAGCTTCCTTGCATCAGCACCTCAAGGACCACTTGTTGCCAGGAGACACACTTTGGCCCTGACCACTGGGAACTGTGGGAACCTTGGTCTTCAGATGCCATCATTGATGCTTGCCACAAGTCGCAGGTCGTTGAATGGTTGGTCCAAGTGGTTTTGCAAGTGCTGGTTCTTTCAGTAAAGGCCAGAAGCTGACGATTTTGAGCTTACAGACTTGGGACATTTCGTGAATTGAACGGTGGCAACACTTTGTCGTTTTTGATCATGACCACTGCCAGCTGGCCAAGGGGTTGTATGTGAACAGCAACCAGGACAACCAATCCACAGGTCTTGGAACCAATCGTTGCGATTGCGTCAGGCTCAGTTCCTTGACGGGCTTAAGCATGGTCTACGACCGCCTGCGAGATTTCCACCGCAAGAAGGTGTGGGGGTGTCCGCAGAGGGAAACGATATGGGTCAAGATTTCACCAGCAGCGTGCGGGGAATATCTCAACATTTAGACTTGCCATATTGAAACCGATTAATGTAATAGGGGATAGACCAAACCAACAAATAGGTAGGTCGTTCACAGGTATTGGGTAACTTATGTAAGATATGAACATCAATGCAATTACAGAGGGTACTTGCTGGAACCTACATGGTGCCACGGCCAGAATCGTGTGCGGCCGCGCATCATGGCTGCAATGCTCCCATTCTGCGATCTGCCGTCACCCATTCCGAGAGCCCATCACGAACTTCTATGGTTATCTTCTTCTGACTTAAAGCTATTAAGTCATATGTACATACGCCTGATTACATGGAAAGGGGTCAATACCAACAGTCTTGAAAACAGTAAGGTGAACACCTGAAGAGCGAATATTTTGCTCCTATTTTGGATGTTAACCATGTGGACAGGGGTTTGACACACGGCCATGTACATATCATTCGCATAGGGCAACCGTATCGTATATTGGTGCCTCCATACGCGCTGTTGCATATTTGTGTTTACTTGTAGATTTGTGATTAGTTTGTCATGACGAAAGGGATTGCCATCGATCCATTGATGTAGATTGACAAAAAGTTTAAGTTGGTGAATGACCATACCTGATGCAGTGAGGTTGACCACGGCTATGTAGACGCGTACCAGATCATGGTGAGAAATGGTTAATCGCGCTCAGTCATGCTTAATTTGTGACCAATGGACTTGATGCCGGCTAGCAACGCTTCACAATGGTTCGCAATGATGGACGATGCAAGATGTTGAACAACAGTTGATATTGATAAATGAATTTGATACACCAGATTCCCAACCAACTTGTGGCGATGAGAATGATGAATCATGGTGAAAAATCATTAATGATTGGCAAATCATGGTCCCATAAGGTTAAACATGTTTGAATAACGGTTGATTATTTTAGCCATTGGCCAATGATAGTTATATGATGATGAATCATGGTTGAAAACTCATAGGTTCATCATTAACCATTGTTTACCCTACAAAATGGTTGGTTATCCTCCCCCATGATTGGTATGGGGGCAATACCCCGACAAAAATATTCATGATACTGACAAAAACATAGTTGCTACCGATAAAAATCTACTTTATGTACCGACAAATATCAGACATATACTTGCTTGCCTGAAGCTGAGGACACAAGGCAGTCCAATCCCGTCTTCAACCGTTGCCATTCAAAAGAACAGAGCCTGCCTCCCTTCCTGATGCAATTTTTTGACGTTGATTGAGAAGATGTTCTTTGTCATGGTAAGGATGGTTTTTGTCAGGGTTTGATGTGGTGCAATCAGGGTTTGGACAACGTCTCCCCATGATTGCTGGTTGAGTTGCATTCCATTGCAGGAACTCCTTGAGAAGTCGGTGAGCATCATGGAGCGAAGCTTTGGTCCGGGACCCCAAGCAGGAGACTGGCGCAGCGGAAACCAAGGGTTGAGCACATCAAATCACCAACGGAGGAACAGGTGGTTGGTGATCAGGTATCAACTGATAGGTGGTTGGTGATCAAGTATCCACTGATTCTTTGGTTGATGTTTGGTTGGCTATTTAAACATATTCTGAGCTAATACTGTATCATGAACTGCAAAGCCGCCATTGTAAACAGATATATTTACGACCAGAACTACGCTTGGTGTTTTCCCATTGATGCCAATGATTTCTGCTATTTCCACTTATATCTTTCAGCAACCCCAAGTAACAAGTCGGAAATGAACAAGCGGTACTGAGACCAATTTTCAAACCCACTGGGAAGCGAAGCTCATTGAAATCCAAGCTAAGAAGAAAGTAGAATTATCAGTTTCACGTGACGTTGCTGATATCTTCACCGAGGAAAACCGGTGGCACCCAAAAGATCATTGACAAAGCGATTAGCCAGCTGGGAGTATTCCTTCTATGGACAAGCCCTGGTTGTTCATGTGTCTTCCGCTCCGCTGAACATGAGGCACCGAACACTACAATGTGGGTGTGATCTTGGCTGCCAGCGGCCAAGTTGTGCAATGCTTCAAGGGAAACATTGGTCTGAATCAAGTTTCATTTCATGTCATTGAGCCCAATATGGAAGTATGTCATATAATGCAAGGGTGCGCAATGCAATGGTATACCATTCAACGGTGAGCCATGGCTGAGACTTTGCGGCAGTTGCGACTTAGGCCTTAGCACAGACTTGCGGTGATTTGGGAGACTTCCAACGAAAGAAGGCCCCGGCTGATCTCCAGGGTGGGTCCAGCCGACCAGCTGATACCACCAGTGGCATTGGTGGTTATGAACCGCTATAGTTACTGTAACATTTATAGATTTATACAACCAAAGATTGGTTATTTGTGGTGTTAGTAGTTATTAGTTAATCTTTGGTAGTTAACAGTTAAAGATTGGTTCCAGTTATTTGTTAATAACCTTTAATAGTTGTAGTTGGTTATTCACCTCTTATGTTTGGCCATTATTGATGGGGAATAACCACAAGTTTGTGGCCGTAGCGATCGCTGTTAGTTGTGGTTGGTTCTTTCCTGAGCCATGGGAATCCCGAATCCCCCCCACTGCTGGTTGTGAATGACAATAGCTCTAGATGGTTGGGACCCCGAAGACTATGAACAGAGGATTTGCTCTTGGAAAGTATGTCGGCATCACCATAAGCCTTGCTGTTTTTGCTGGTGTTCCGAGACCAGCGCTTGAGAATCTGCCTCTCAACGCGGTTTCAGTGCCAAATTCAACTGATCTTTGATTCCGAAGTCACTGGAAGTCTTTGGAGCAGAGGTTTGGTCTATTCTTTTCTCACAAACTCAATCATCAACTTGATAACCCGAAGATTGAATGGGTTTGTCCATAGATGGTGTACCCTTGCAAGCCCCAAGCTGATTGGTGGTTTCTCCCATTATGAATTACCATAACTGATGGAGTACTATTATTGATGAAAAACCCTAACTGGTAGCAACAGTCCGTCCAGGTCCTGCTTGAACGCTCCGTGAGAATCATGGAGCTGAAATTTGGGTCCGGAACCCAAGGGGTCCAAGCGCCACGTGTCGGTGTGCTTGCTGGGTAGTCTGGTCAGACGACCGGATCCGTCTAGTCGGGTCGGTATGTCGTTATTTGTAAAGAAAAGTGTGTGTAAAACGGAATGAGGGTATGCCAACCATAGTCGCTTCCAAGTCTCACAAATCGAAATTGAAAGTTTTGTTTTGATGGAATTCCTTTCGTTGAGACAGAAGATCTCTGGAAGGCAGTTGTCATCTGGCAAGCTCATCAGCGATGATCGAATTTTGCTGTTCTTAGAGAAATGTATGTTAAAGAGCTTCAAGGCAAGTGAATTGCAGCAATGAACAGTTTCTTTCTGGAGACCAAAACTCCCTTAAGATCCGAATCAAAGACACCGGAGGGACTGAAGGGCCAAACGGTGACACCGCAGCGCCGAAACAGGCAGCAGCACCGCAATGTGGCCGTCTATCTGGTGGAGATTGCTCACACTTGTGATAAGTGCTTTTCTTAGTGAAATCGCTTCAGGTGGGTCATGGTCGGTGACACAACAAGTCATGGGGTAGCAGGAACAGGTAATTCAGTGGGGTAGTTTCATCATTGATTGTATAGAAAGTTGCTGTCCCTGATTTCTATCTTCAGAACCTCACGTGTTCCGAGCACCTATAGCCTACTTGGATGTGCAGCTGGGCTAGTTTCCTGGGATATAAACACAGTTGGAAGCCCAACAAAGGTAGCTGAACTAACCCTGTTACTAACCATGGTGCATTCACCATATCGCTGTCCAACCAGTACCCCTTGACCTGGATAATTAACCATAGTGAATTCCCTTAACCTGGGTTAAGCATGGGTCACCAACCCTGTCACTGAGTGGCAAGGCTAACCTCAGCTGTTGCTGATCCCAGGTTGGGTGACACAGAGATGCGGGACAAGCTCTTGCAGCGTGCGGGTCGATGACTTGGAAATCTGTGGAGGGGGAACGGTTGGTGATCCTGGCTATGGGTCCATGGTGAATGAATGGCTTGCCAATGGACTACCACTATCAACTGTGGATGATTGTGAATGATTACGGTAACTAATGTTATGGGGATAGTGATCAATCATGGCCCATGATGATGCTTAGTGGATGATTGGTGGTCAATTGATCGTGGTTAATGGTCGAAAATAATGCGGAATAACTAGCAGCCATGGTGGATAACAAGCGCTTATTGTGAAAAGATAGTGAATGCATGGTTCATGTTGGGAAGCAGGAACATCACCAACAATATCCTACAATAGTGATGGTTCATCGATGATTAGTCATAGTCAATCAGGATCAATCATGGTTGATGATGACTATTTCACAGCCTTCAGGTAAACCAACAAACAATACTTGATAGCGGTCATCCCAAGATCGGATGACGTAGAAAAAAACCAGTCATTCTATAATTTGCTTGAGCCTTGTGACTGAAAGATGCTCTCTATACAATATGTATCTGTCTATGTATTCATCCATGCATCCATGCATCCATCCATCCATCCATCCATCGATCTATCTATCTATCTACCTAGCTATCTATGAATCTATCTATCCATCTATCCATCTATCCGCGCTGGAATGCACAAGTCTATTTGGCAGATCTTTAGTGCTGCAGCGGCGAGGCCAAATTGAGGAGTCTGAGAGGAAACGGAACGCGCAGAACGGTCAGGGTGACCTTCGGCTCATAGGCGTGACCCCCCAGGGCGTTGCGCCTCGCACATTGTGTGTCTGTACATCTCGCTGGCGACAAGGATGATTGTTAATGATGGTTCTTAATGATGCTTATAGATCATGGTTGATAGTGGTCAATGATGGTTAATCATGGTGAGCGATGCTTAAAGATAATGATTCACAATTGTGAATGATGGTTGCTAATGTTTAATGACTAATGCAGGTTCATACACGTTAATCGTTGTCTATGATGGTTGTTAGTGATAGTTGTGATGGCCTCACTGCTCCATAATCATGATGATTGCTAATGTTTAATGACGGTTAGCGATGATTAGTACAGGATCATAATGGTCAACATTTGCTAGATTGGTTACTAGCCAATCTTTATTAGCCAATATCATTATCATCATTAAGGATTATTAGTCATTCACCATCATTGGTAAAGAATGATCACCAACCTTTTTTGCGAATCATGTTGAAAATGATGATGGCTAGTAGCATTATCATTACTATCAACCATTGGTGAATGATGATTCACCAATAATAAGGAGTCATGATCATGTTGATTCCAAGTATTACTAACCATTGTGCACCAAGACTAACCATTATTCACCAAGAATTGTTCCTGCTGGCTTCACTGGCTCATGTACCCTGATGGTTTTCCAGCAGCGGTAGGTCGCATTCGTCAACGACTGCGATGGATCTTGGAGTGTCCTCACCGGGCCCATCGCTCTGCACCTCGGAGGGTAGGAGGATGGACCCTCGAACTGGCGGTTTTCTACACTTGATCTGTCACTGATGGACCAGCATAGGTGGGTATGGGTCAATATTAACCACCAACATTAAGCAACAATTATAGGATTTTTTAATGCTCAAGTGTCTTTTTGCATATGGCTATGGGTCAATTTCAAAATAATTAATAATGGGAGTTATTACCCAGCCAACTATAGGGAAAACAATGGTTAATGATAGGGGAACCAGGGGTACAGGATTTTGACCCACAGCCATGTCACTGATGGACCAGCACAGGTGAAAAACCGGATGTGTCGAATGCAAGAGGCACTCGCTGCAAAATGGCTCTTCATCATTTTTTGCTGGGTTATAGTAGTATAGTTTTGGGGCAACAAAACAGGAGATTAGTAGTTACAAAAAGCAAATCCATCGGTTTTGGACAGGTCTACATTCGATTGTTGCATGACCACAGTATCATGATACCAACATAATAAAGCTCGATATACCAACATAACAAAGCTCAGTTGTAAAGCGGTTGATTTTGATGCAAGGCTCTTGGTGTCCATTACAGGGTCATTTTGGGCTCTGTTTTGCCGTCGCCCAGGCATCCACCGCGCTGGCCGTGTGTCCGAAACGGTGCGGCCTAGCGCCAAACCAGTGAACCCCTGCACTGTTCATGTCCAGTGAACCTTTACCGGAAACCACCCAACATGGAAAGAACTATTAATCGCAATCTTGTCAGAGATGGAATTGAATTTTGTGGGGTGAGATGTATCATTTTGGATTCCTCTGACATGAAGACATGGTTCGCTGTGCAATTGTTTTAAGGACAGAGGTGCCCAGCAAAGCAATGCTGCGGCGGCCAACTAGGCAACACAGGCCATGTTTGAAGAGCCACAAGTCGCTGAGTCTCACGCTTCCTGGATTCCAGGGCTGCAGTCGCAATCCCACAGATGTCGTTTCACCAGAAGTGAGCCAGTCACAAGCAACTCACCAAATGTCCTTGCAGCGTTCTTTCGTTGCAAGGTGGGCTGGTGCAATGTTTGAGTGCAGGACCCCCATATGTTCATTTTCAGATTCATAGAACGGTGTAGCCTCTTAAAATGGCCTTGTCAGCCATTTTGTTGTGCGAAACCCTGGCGTGGTCTCACTGATTTGGTAAGGATTCGATCTATCTACGGGTTACCCGCCAATGAGATCCAACATGTCACCAACAAGCACCAATCACCACCAATGGTCGATCCAGCTTTAAGCATCAGCAAAACCATCAGTAGGTGGTGATAAATATCATCAAAGAAACATAGTACAAAAGGCAACTTACATTTGGGAGACCATCATCACCTACCAGGTGACAGCGAAAGCTCTGTGGGGAACCCGGTCCCTGGTTTATCGCGCCCAGGAAATGGCCTCGCCGGCGCTTGGGCCCATTTTGCCACCAGCCATGGAAGACCTGGAAGACGATGACCTGCTCCCGCCACAGGCGCAGCAGCGCCGCTTGGGTCCCCGTTGTAACGCAAGGGGGGGACCACGGGCAACGCCAAGGAGCACCAGTTTTCGGTTGAGAGACATGGCATGATACCTTCAACTGGTTGGTTTTTGGCTGTCCATGATGGAGTCAACAGTTGTTTTTGTTGTTTTGGAAGAACTTTCGATCAGATTTTCGATGGCTACTGGTAGACATGGCATGCAAACGGCACGTGTCAGAATCCCTTGTTGCTTTGCAAAGGTTTTGAAGTTGATTCTGGCATCCGCCAGCAGTGGACCCTCAGTTGCCATATCAAACTTGGCATCGATTGAACACACATTGAACAATATTGAATCAGCTCGAGACGAAAAGTCCATAGTTCAAGCATACCTTTCGCGGCCATGGGTCAAACTTGTTGGGCCTGCAAAATCCATGGTTCCCCATTAAAACCTAATTCATTCAGGGAAATCATTCCTCACTCACACATTTTTCCTTCAGAGTTCTTTGGTTCCACAATTTTGACCCGATGGTTTCTCAAAACAGGGCCCCACAATTTCCAGCAATAACCATAACTTGGGGGTCCCCAAGGCTTGAGAAGCTCCGATTGCGGGCAGGCCTTGGACAGCGACAACTTCATCAATCGTCGGTTGGCGAGCCAATCGTATGCGCCGGGAGCCGAGAAGTTGTGGCGAAACAAC
>VSDK01025468.1:286413-299313 GCA_009767595.1 Symbiodinium kawagutii | reverse complement strand
GAGCCGCGACGCGGCGTTCCGAGCCGCGACGCTGGTGGGTCATCCGGGCTAAGGATGGGCCTCGACGGGGACTTGTGAGCTGTCCCTGGTGGTGACATGGCAGACCTTTCCCAGCTTGAAAGCAGTTGGATGAAGGGATTTTACTCAGATGCCACTGGTAAAATCTGCAGAAACTGAGCTAATTTGTTGTTTTCGTGAGTTTGTAATGGCTATTCGATGGCTAAAAAGCATTTCTATTCGGAGTTTTCAACAAAGTTCAGTACTGGGTTTGATGACTGAGGGTGTTTGTTCAGTTTGGCTCACACTTGACGTGCCCTTGGTCAAGTAGGGGTTGTTCATCCAAGGTTGAGATTTCTCTTTGTCTGTCTCATTGTCCAAACATCGGCTTCTGAATCGTTAGCAGAACCTGAAACAACTGCTTTCATCAGCTGCTAGAATAGATTGCTTCTGAACGACATAGTGGAGACTATTTTCTGTCAGGAGTGTTTGCTCCCCTGGACACTTTCTGTTGAATACGTCGGATGAACAGCAGGGCGGAAGTGGCTGGTGGCAGTTTAGATCCGAAACAAATTTGGTGATAAGATGTGACCAATGGTATGGAGGTACAAGCTGGTCAGACCAAGCCAACCGAGCTAATACGAAATCGGGGTCTCCGCAAAATGGAGGTCGCCTAGTTATCCAGGCACCATCAAAGATTGAGCAATTTGGTATTGTTTTCCCAGAGGAACCCACGTCCGAGGGTTTCATAGTTTGCACAGGCAGGGTCTTTTGTTAGCTAAAAGTACTCCTACCTGACGGCATAGGTTTACCCATGGCTTCAATTACCAACGGGCCTACAACCCATAGGATTATCCAAGAGAGGAATGTCACGAATGTCAGTTTCCATCAAGGGAGTAGCCATGGTTTCCTTGGACCCATATCCCTGACGTCAGTCAAGCCTCTAAACAGTTTGCGTGTGTTTCGGTTTCATTGCGCAGGAGGGCCATGTGTATGTGTGCAGTCCGTTCCTGCATCAACATTGAGGTGTCATAGTTGTACCAGCCGTTTGATGACAGTCGTAGGCGATTGGAAACGTGCCTGACTATTTGTGCCGAATGCCAGATATCCATTGCATCTCTTAGCTACTGCTACTGGGGATGTCTAGCTTCAAGAGGAGAAGCTTGATCACCCCACAGGTTTCAATACCACTCCTCGGTTGGATCAGATTGATTAGCCAGCCATGGATATGTCATCAGCAGAGAAGCCCCAGCGGCCGAAGGATTGTTGCGGCTGAGAAAAGTGTCGCACGAAATGGAAAGTTTTGAGCCCGCATCGTACGCCACGCTGCCATTTGGACATGTTTGGTAAGATCTGGTTGACGACGTCCGATCAATTGTGCGAATGGGTTGCCCAAAGTCGGGAGGGTTATCACTAGTTGACCATTCAGAATCTGTTTGTTTGAGCTTAGGCAGCACAATGACTCACTTTTGTGGGACCATTTTATCAGAGTTTACTTCCATAATTCATTTTGTTGGTCAAAGACCGAGCTTGTCCACGCGGTATTTTGCTTGTTGCAGCTTTGGTGCAGAAACATTTTGTGATTGCGGCATTTTGCCTCACAGCACGAGTTGGGGCTCAATGGAGAGATGCCGAAGGGCTTTCGTTTTGAAATTTGAAACACCATCTTCTTGATCCTGTAATGCAGCAGCTCCATACACCTGCATGGGTATCAAAGTCTTTTGGCTCCCCATAACATGATACCTAGGTCACCAATGTATATGGTATTTGTTTCTATGAAGGATCATCACTTGGTCCAACGATTAGCCCAACGAGCCCAACCGCTGCTGTCATGTCGAGTGATGAGCTTTTCTCGCCACTCCGAACGCCTCAAAAGCGTGGTTCGCCAGCCATGTCAAGATCATATCATGACACATCCTGCTTCATTTTGCATTGTTGGGATTGACTGATTCAAGATATGTGGTTCCGCAAAAAGACAAAAGCACAGCTGAACTATGCAGAAACTGTTCAGTCTAACTTGAGGTCTCACTCTTTGTTGCTTCAACCAGAAACTGGAACCTGAACAGGTCATGTCGGTTTTGTCGGAGTATCAACATCACAGAAGCCCACTTTTGATAGGACCGCCACCACCACATCTGCCAGGTTTGAACCACCCGCTTGGAGCGCCACTTGGCAAACGATGCTTCGAAGCGTTGGTCGCATGTGTCAGTAGAGAAAGGCTGACATGTTGCACCAGTTTGCACTATGCGATTCTTGCTTCCCTGGTTTCGCTTCAAACTGGTGGGGAACATGTTCCCCACCGTGTTTCCCTTGATGTTGCTTCAGACATGCTGAGACGTGAGTGGGGTGTTATTTAAAGCAGCAGTTCTCAAAAATTGTTGATCTTTCCAGCATTGCACCCTCTGACAGGTCATCCTGCTGACTTTGCTGCTCAGTTTTTTGGTAGGATTTTAATGTTCGGCCAGTAGCAACTCGTTGGTCAGTAACAACACCGGTGGCAGAATTGCTGCAAATGCCTGCAGCGGCCGTGGTTTTCGGCAACCGTTACAATGTACACCGTGATGAGCTGAAAAGTTGCCATCAGGATGCAAAGGTAGTTGCGGAGGGCTTGCGCTCGGGGCAATTTCTACAGGATGTTCAGCTACATCTCGATGCTACAAAGAACGAAATGTGTGCCGCCATTTATAGTCTGAGCAAAAAGGCAAGCAAGGGTGCAAGCCTGACATGGCTTCATTTTTCAGGACATGGTTATCGTTCGCGTGACGGCGACCTCTTCTTATGTCCAAGCGATTCTGGTGTTTCTGATGGTAACATCTCCCTGGAATCTATCATTGAAGTTTTGCGCCGAACACCTATTCCTAGGAACCACAAGCGTTTGCACATCATTACACTAGACTGCTGTCAAACGCGCACGGACTACTCAAGCGTTTCTGCTCTTTGCATTCCGGGGAGACCTGTAAATGGAAGGATTCTGAGGGAAGTTCACAGTCGACGCCACAACTTCTCGTCAGTGTCTGCCAGTGGTCATGAGATCGTGATTTTCTATGGCTGCGAGAAGAACCGCGCGATGGCAGACAAGGAGGACCCAGATCGCCCAAACGCATTTTCTGGGAATTTAGCGCGGCTGCTGCATGGAAAAGATCGCACTTTGAGTTACATCACCAAGACAGTGACTTTTATGGTGATGCATGAAACGTCCGATCAGCAGCAGCCAAGCTTGGACATGAGCTGTCCAGAAAGTTTCGATCTGATCATCACAGGCACGGGACCCATCCAGAATGAAAACCACCTGCTCAACCGCCAGAGGCCAAGACACCAACAAAATGGCCGGTTCTTTGTAGCGTGCGATGGAAACATCGGATGTGGAAAGACCACGTTTCTGAATTTCATTGCCAAGCACAAACCTGTGGGTCTTGAGACTCTAGAGATCTTTCGGGAGCCAGTTGCAGAGCGCGCTCAGAATTCCTGGTGGCACTTGCTTGCACAATTTTACCATGTCATGAAAAAGAATGCATATAATGAGGCTGCTTGGGCCGCAATGCTGTTGGAAGGTACAATTTGGAACCACCATGAATCCATTGCAACTAACAGAAGGAGATGCACAATCACTGAGAGGTGCTGTCCTTCGGCAGTACAGGTGTTCTCCAAAGCCTTGCAGGAGCTGGGAATATTGCCGCTACGTTTCCAGGGCTTTATAGTCAGATTTTCATGCTTTTTGAGCAAATCTATTTCATGAGAGGTGTATCGCAAACTAAGCTAGAGGACACATCAGCGCTAAACCCCACATAACCACACGATCTTCTGGAGGACTCATTTCATTTCTCCAGTGGATCGGTTTAAGTGGTGAAAGTGCGGCCAAAAGTCAGAACCAAAACCAGCTCGGACTCTTGTTTTTCATTTTGCCATTTGTTTGGAGTCCAGTGAGCTGCAAAGCTTTAGGCATGTTCCTCTCCTTTCTCTTTAAGTCTTAAGCCTCCTTTTCAACAGCTTGCAGTGAGACAGAGCTGAGAGATGCCGGGATCGAGATGCCGGGATCGAGATACCCCCTGCAGCACCTTCCCTGTCAAACCAGTCCTTTCTTGGTGCCGACGTAAGCCGACAGACGTTGCTCTGAATGGGTAATGGTGGAAGAAAAGAATGAAACAAGCGTGATAAAAATGGGGTTGATGACTTGATGAAGGTTCATGATCAATGTGGGTAAGCGTCAGCTGCTTGCACCGCTTGCTGCTATGCTGGTGCAGCTGCCACCAGTTTGACACCCTTCTGACTCGACATGTTCCCCAAAATCCCGAAACCTGTCCTTGTACGGCTGGAAACCAAGTCTGTCGCACTCCGCTCTCTACATTGAGTGGTTGCAAGCGCCTTGCTCTTCAACATGGAGTGTAGACATGTTCCCTTCTTCACTTCAAGCGGGATCCAATTATATATGTTGGTCCTTCCAAGTTACATCGAGCCAAAAGGGCAATGAGACTCTTTCAGGCGTATTGGCCGTATTGGCTGGATGTTGATGGAAATACAATCATGCACATCAGCTTTCATTGTCTTTTGTGATTTTGAGGTTTCTTCAATGATCTTGCCAAAAAGCTTAAGAAAGTCCACAAGAAGATTGGTCACCAGCCGACTTTGATTCTCTATTTCAAGATTGATCCGGCAGAAGCATTGGAGCGTATCAAGAAGCGGGCTATGCAGGAAGGACGCTTTTTTGAGATGGACATTCATGCCAGCTATTTGTTCGATTTGCACGCAAAATATGAGGCCCTCTACGAGAATCGCGAGGACTGCTGCCGGGTTTAAAAAGCAAATGAAGGTTTGTCACGCACCTATGTGCTCGTACTTAGATGGCACCGTTGTAGTGATCTCCAAAAGGATTGGTCCGTAGGTAGAGGGGCGCAGGTCGATCTTTTCCCTGTCACTTACTGTTACTCGTGCTGAATGCATCAGCTGTTCTCTGATGTCCGCCGCGAGCTGCAAAGCTCTGCAGGATGTCATTACAATTGCTTCCAACTGCTCTGCGCCTTCGATCAAGAACCAAATTGTCAATCAACTTCGAGACAACTCTGCAAAGTACTGTGCAGTGATTGAAACCAAAGGTTACCTTCACGTCGAAGCCGAGCAGATCCTGCGAGACATGATTACCCTGTTCGGAAATTAGGACCTTGAGATAGTTTGACCTCACGAAGTCGGGCCGCTACTCGATCTGTACAGTGCAACGGTACGCGACATAATGTACCCATTGTTTTTTACACCCTGGAGATTCCCCCTCTCAAATCACATTTTCAAAGATTTCTCTTTTTATTACCAAGAAACACAGTGGACATGCTTTCTAGTCGGCCCTTTTGGTTTGCTGTGGTGCTTCGAGCAGTCTTTTCCAAAATCATGCAGGACACCCAAATCAGTAAATACCCAATCGACAAGATCGTGGAATCTCTAAAATCGTTTTTTAGCCTTTTGCCGAGTGTGAACTATCTTCTGGAACTTGGAGGGTGCACCAAAGCCTGAGGCTCTTGTAGATATTTAGCATCACCGGTGAACCTTTCATAGTGGTTCCCCATAGTTCACCTATCAAAGCTGTGACGCAATACCCCAAGCAGGTGGCATTTTTGGGCAGCCTCCAAGTGTTCCGAGCCACACAGTGTCAAGCTCTGGCTGTTGGACAACTTGCAATGAACTACTGGCATCTACCGGCTATGTTTGTTTCAAGCTGATTAGGTTGCCCTTGAAATCCTTGAAATGCAGCTGACCCTCAGGTTTCCAAAATCAGCAGTAGAATCCATGGTAGGTTACCCTTCGACTCCTCCAAATGCAGCTGACAACCAGGTTCCAAAATCACAAGTAGAATCCATGGTGGTATTTTTGGACACCGACAAAGAGATAGAAGGTCAACGGCAATGCCCGTCATGGAGAATTAAATGAGCCAGTGGACACAGCCGTCCAATCTGCAATGGCATGAAAGCAAAAAACATCATGATGGTTTAAGTGGAAGATGAACAACTGCATCGCTTAACAACTGGAACCATCTTTGAATTGTTGCTTCAGATGTTGCAACTGGAAGATTCATGGGGCCCCAGATACAGATTGCAACTGCCAGAGCTGGAGAACTGCATGGCGCCTCATGACAGGGGCAGTAGGACTGTGCTGATTTGTCTCCTTTCCAAAGGTCTCAACATTGGCCTTGGCCACATCAAAGGATTTTGAGTTGAGATGATTTCATCCAACAGCTCTGGATTATTTGCATCTATTTGCTGCAAGCATGGCCTTGTCTGCTGCTTGAAAATTGAATGATGTGGCAGGGAGATATAGAGATGCACGTTCCATTCTGCCTGTCTTTTGAGCCAGCAGTGCATAGTTGAGCAGTGCTGTGAAAACCCTTGTTGCTTTTGGACTATTTCAGAGAAACAAATTACTAGGATTTATTGGGTATAAATATAGATCCCACGGAATTGGAATAGTTCATCTTACCCAGGTCTCTTGACCAACCAGTACGTGAGATTGCGCAAAGGTTTTCACAGCAATTGGCATGTTCTCAGTTTTGGAGTTGCTCCTGTCGTGCTCGATCTTCCTCACACCAAGCCATCGCCGCAGTCAAAAGGATTGGCACTTGCCATCCGACACCTGCAAAATGTCTCCCACTTTCCCCAGTTGTCATTGGTTTGAGTGAGGCCATTGTAAATACTATAGCTTTTCTTCAACTTCAAGGTGAACTTTCAGCCGTTGAGTGAGGCCTGCCAGTCCTTCAGCTGTCAAGGGAAGGTGGAGACGAATTGGTAGTTCTCTTCAAAGTCCCTGGCTCTGGGCCAACAGGTAGGGTCCCAAAGGGTCCAAAGTCGGCCTTTGCGGTGATGGTTTCCAGGTGCAGCTGGACATGATGGTTCCAATGCGCATAGATCAAGTTGATTCGGTTCTGATGTTTCATGTACTATCATGTACTTACACTCCCCGGTGGTTTTAGTGGGGCAATCAGTAGGATGCCTTGCCCAAGAGAAACTCATGGAGACTAAAGGATACTACATGCATGTTTCATGAGACATGTGCCTCACACGAGACGTCACGATGTCGTCACCAAAGTCACCTTGCTGAAGGCAGCCATCCCTCCTTGCAGATGGTACAATGCCATCAAAAATGATGACTGTGGCCTAATTAAATGCCTGGCCCTCGCTAGGCAGAGAGCAGACGATGTAGGGTAGGTTGTGGAGCTGCTACTTGTCATCCTGTTGTGAGACGTTTTGTCCCCGTATACACGGCATTTTGAGGGTTTAGCTGGATGTGAACCGTGGGTGAACAGTGACTCAGCCCCTTGGTGGCTATTCTGCTCGAGCAAGCAACAAACTGAATGCCAGGAGGCATTGTTGATGGATATGTTTCGGCAATTCCACAATCTTCCCAACATCAGAAGGGGACACTCCAAGACACGCAAATTTTGCAGCCATTGGCCAAGATTGGCATCATATTCCCGCTGCCGGGTTGTTCCAGCCCCGATTTAATTCCGCTGTCGGAATTTAATACGTTTTGGTGGATGATTTTGGCCGTCCTCTGGGTCAAACCGCGCAGAAGGACCCAGCAGGACCCAGTAGGACCCAGTAGGACCCAGTGGGACTGTAGGATAACAGCAGTAGTTTAGGTTCAGTAGACATTCATCTGGACCCTGATCCCGACGCATTTGAAAAGGCAACGGCTGCTTCTGCAAGCCTTAATTACCATGGCTGGGTTGTGCACGCAATGAGAAAGCTACCGCATTGCAGAATCTAATTGGTTGCTGGTTTAAAGCATTTTTCATCGGGGTTGAAACCACCAACCAGCTACGAATGGTGATGTGGAAAGAGGAATTTGCAGGATTCCTCCCTGCCACGGCAACATCTAGGATCAGGATCGAAACGTAATATTTTTTTCTGACGCAAAAATCCCTCACGATCAAACAGAATCGCTGGAATTTTCACTTGCGGTGGTAGATCCATGAAGATAAATCATCCTGACGCCTAACGCATCCATTTTTGAGAGGAAATCACCAAGTAGCTATGGGAAATCTAAAAATGCTTTACAGCTTCACCGACCTCCGATTGTCAAGCTCCAAGCTAGGCCTTGTCGAATAGGTCCTGGGGTCAAAACAGGTTTTGGAGCTACATCAAGCGACCAGGGATGTACTAGCCAAGCATATAGCTATGTTGACCAACATGAACACACATATGAACGCCATACTCCAATATGGATCCCCTGTCCGTTGCCACTGTGACTGGCATCATCGTAACCAGCGTACAACTTCAGGTTTCCAGGTCTCCAACAGGCTCTGGTCACTGGAAAATCACCATCGCCGCAAGATCAACCATGCGAGGCTGATCGTGGCGGTGGATGGTGGTGGTGCATATGATGCTGGTATCAGCTGATCACGGTTAACCATTAACCTTCTTTAGAGTTTCTCCAACATTTCATTGATAGTTGGTTGATGAACTAATAGGAACTGAATAGGATAGGGTATAACCACCAACCATTATGAAGCATGGTAAAACTCTTCGGAGGCAACGGCCCACGGCCTCCTGAGGCTTGATGAAGCCATCACCCAGTCTCCAGTGACCCAGCGTGGGCGACCGCGTCAGGCCCGGAATTTTGTGAAGCTGGGCAGGTGCAGTTGGTTGGAGATGCTTATCGATGGCTATGTGATGGTGATCAATCATATTTATTTCATGATTATTCATTTTTGATGGTTATTTGTGGGTTTTTTGATGGTTATTGGATTGGTTGATCATGTTTATGGTATTTGATGGTCAATCATGCTTGTTGGATGGTTAGTTGTGGTTTAATGAAGGTTAAATGATGGCTATTTGATGGTTGAACAGTTCAAGCATGGTCATTTGATGGTTGATATTGGGGTGGTCATGTCTGATGATGGTCAATCGCGGGCAGCGTAAATCATGTTTGTCACAGTTGACAGCGGTTTATGCAAGCAACAACAACTCCCCGGATACGAACTATCGATAACTCCCACCCAGATGAACATGCATAGGAAAAAAATTGGTTTCATTCATATGGAAGCGACCAGTTATGACATGTAGCTGGTTGGTGGTTTTAAACATTTTTATTTTCCCTAGTAGTTTTTAACAAATGGTTGGTTGACTAATATTTTTCATAGGGGTTGAAACCACCAACCAGTTGATGATCATCATTTAGCCACATATTTAACCATGATTAACCACTATTAACAATTGATTATAGGGGTGCTTGCATGTTTGTTCATGGACATAATTCGGATGGTCTACACGGATTGCGTCTCTTTCCTCGCTGCAGGTGACTGCCCTTGGCGGAACACTTCAGCCGCGGCAGTTGTGGGGGGACCCTGGGGGGTTCAAATCATGAGTTGCGATTCACCAGTAACGGGGTCAGTATGACTTCCTGATGGTTGGCAACAGCAACGTCTGAGTTTCACCGGGATAGACTGGTGCTAGTCCTTTGGCAAACGGATGATTGGTTCATTTTTTGAGGGCTTAGAATCCCAGATCTTCGGGACCTTTATTCTTGTTTGTATAGATTGAGCTTTGTCGCGAGATGCCTGGTTTGCTGCTTTTTGTTGCGGTTCAAGCTTTTGGGCGCAGAAGTTGCTGTAGAAACATCCCAGCGGGCAGCAAGGCGGCATACGTGACAGCATGAGTCGCAACATGCTAGCAAAGCTTGCGTTCGTTTCCTTGGTGGTTGAAGCCCTTGCGGGTTTGAAGGTCAACACCGCAGCCAATGACAGCAAGGCAAATGAGGCAAATATCAGTGCCATGGATGAGACCACTGATGAGAATGCCTTAAACCAGAGTTCCTTGAGAAGTGGAGGTCAGATTTGCTGCGGGCACTACAACCGAATTTTTCCGGATCAGTTCTCGGCACAGAATGCATTGACGGCTTGTGTCAACATGGGGTGCGTTGGAGTCAAATGGGGGTTCACTCAGGTCAGCTGCACAGGATGGCAATGCGTGAACGTTCAGCCTCCTCCGCCTCAATCTAAAACGCCAGTTTGGAGGCAGTGGGACGGCTATGACTTCAACACTGACTGTATCATTGAACAAGGTCACCCAGGTGAGATGTTTCTGGAAGAATGTTGGGAAACGATCGTGAAGGCCCAAGGCCGTTGGAATGCTATGTCATACAGCAGGCTCTACCGAGGTTGTTATCAGAAGAGAGTCAGAGTTCCTTGTAACTTGGACCCTTGGGTGGAGCAAGGAAAGCCTGGTCACATCCGCCTGATTGATTACTGGAACTAGGATGAAGATGGATGGAGGTGGATGAAGTCTGACTGAGCTGTGACAAAGCGCTCGATAATTCGATTTTCTGCTGGGTGCGACACTCGTCTATGGGACAGGGTGCTCGAACATGTCGAAGAGCATTCGTGATCTGTCCACAGTTGAATGCGCGAGATGCGCCCAGCTAAGTTTATAAAGACATGCCAGAGTGCTGAAGACATGCCAATGCATTGCCAATGTATTATAACACATTGCCAATGTAGCCGTTGAGCAAAGGGTTTCATCATAGGATCCAACAGATCCAACTTCCTTTTGAGCATTTTTCAGCGCATTGGTTGGTCAAGCAAGGCAAAGACGGCCACTTTTGCCTTATTACTGGGCAGGACTGAGCCAGGACAATACAGCACATAATTGGTTTGCTGGCGACGATCCCCGTGCCCAACACTACGGGTTCTTTTTGGGCACTCGGGATCCTGCAGTGTACAGAATTGATGCCCGAGCGCCGTCGCTCCTCAACAGAATGCTCGAGGTGTGGCCCCAGCAAACTTTGATTGGAAGACTTGTTCGAGCGCTTTCGCAAGTCCAAAAGCCGCAGGGCCTTGAGGCATTGCAAGAAAGCACGATCCATGCTTCAATACTCTTCCATGGTGCTATTTGGTTTATGGTTTACTAAATGGTGGTAGCTTCAACTAGCTGCTTTTACATGGCGGCGGAACAATCTCTGGGATCACCACCAGCCACCGCTATGTCAGGTTCGCAGCTTCCTGGGATGATTGCACAATCAGCTCCTTGCCGAAGGGCGCTGAGTTGGGGGTAGCTGTTCTCGGCTTCGCCCCAGCTATCAGCAGCTACAAGCTCTACCACCCCTCCAGTTGTGACAGTCTGAGTATGAAAACTGGCGAACCACTTATGGACACATCCATGAGGGGATGCTCCCAAAGCTTGCTGCTTCTGGCTTCGCAACTGCAACATAGCCAGTAAGGGTGGGTATCGGCCACGTGTCACATGACTAGGTTGACTTTGAAGTGCTCAATCCTTTCCAGTCGTGCCGATTCTGATTCTGGATTCGTTCTTGTGACCCACATTGTGATCCTGGTACCGATGTTGTGGCTTATCGTTGTCATTGTCGTGGGTCCATTTGGAGCTCCTTCCCGTGGTTTGTGCACCTATTCCATACTTAGTCTTGCAGGGCCTCACCCAATTGGTGCATTGTACTCGGAGATTTTGAAATGATTGGAGGGATCTCCTGGGTTGGTCTTCACATGCTTCTCACCACCGCAGGTAGTGATGTTTCAACTAAAATGCCCGACAGATGCCCAGTTCAATCCTTGTGCTTGTCATGTCTTGTGTGATGCACAGAAAATGCTAGCGGGATTCCAGAGCTCAAAGGGTTCGTCTGATCATTCTGCGGGTTTGTGCGATGGTGACACCTCAAACTGCTGCTTTCTGGAAGCCTATCAGCCTATCAATTTCACGCTACTTGGGGGTACATGTCGCCGACAGCGCGCATCATCAACCAACATTAGATATCATGAATCATCATTCACCATCCTCAAGCATCACTAACAGGGAGATACTGACTATGACAGTCATATCCATATAACAACTATATACATATCTCATCATCACTGGCCGACTGAATAGCATCATGGACATTTGACGATTCAGCCAGTGATTCGGGGCAGCTCCGTGTTGAAGAGATCTCCATTTTGGATCAAGGTGATGACTGGCCGAGATCTACGGTGCAACAGGCACAGCTTCAGCACTGCCGAAGGATCCTGCAGTCCATGGGGTGTCGAAACCGCCTCGGCTGCTGCCAGGTCATGACCCAGGTGTTGATCAACAACAGTGATGCTGATCCCACCATTTGCACCAGGGAGATAATTGACCACCTCTCAGTTTGATTCATAGAACTGCAATTGATTCGATTCTATGCTTTTGGTGAACGATCATACAATGATTAAACCACGCCTCACATGAACCTCCTCCACAGTAGATAATATACCTGGAAAACAAGCTTTCAAGTGAGATTGATAGCTGATAGCCACTGATATCTGTTTGCGCGTGGGTCATCGTTGCAGTGAACCAGTGACCATTCATTACCCATGTCGGATCACATACATTCGAGCAATAGCATCAAGTACCATGGTCGATCGAAGTAGCATTGAAATATGGACTTTTGCAATTACTTGGTTTACTGGATATCATCATCCACGCCAACCAGCCAGCCAATCTTTGCAGGCGAAGGGCTCTTCAAACTTTGACAGAGGCACCGTGACCAAGTTCCATGCTGGTTGCGGGCTTTGGAAGTTGGTAGTTGAACGATAGAATCAGCAGAGGCTAATAGGCCATATGGGCCATTTGGGTGTTTCTTTTTTTTGACGAACCACCAAGAATTGAAGAATTGCATGTTCGACTGATAAATAAACCCCGAAACATACCCTGAAACATATCCCTGAGACAGAGACATCGAAACACATGTAGTGAGCTGATTCTATGATAGGAGACCCCAAGACCAGGCCGAGCTGGTGAGTACTGAATGTTTTAGGAATCTGAATGGCACCACCATCACCATCATCCCCGCCCTCAGCCTCGCGGTCGCCATGGCCACCACCTTTACCACCACCACCACCACCACCACCACCACCACAACAACCACAACCACCACCACCACCACCACCACCACCAC
>VSDK01025468.1:261547-285458 GCA_009767595.1 Symbiodinium kawagutii | reverse complement strand
TCATCGTCATCGTCATCGTCATCGTCATCGTCATCGTCATCGTCATCGTCATCGTCATCGTCATCGTCATCGTCATCGTCATCGTCATCGTCATCGTCATCATCATCATCATCATCATCATCATCATCATCATCATCATCATCAGAGCCTCTATGTCCATTGGCCATCCTAAGGATTTACATATTTCAAGGAGATGCATCCTTTCAGGGGCTTATCCCAGGTTTTGGTGGCGCTCAGCTTCAGGGGGCTGAAGTGTCCCTCGGCGTTCACTTCGAACCTGGGAAAGGATCCCCACTGCGGAGGGTTGATCATAGCTTGAGGTTGTTGAGCTTGATGTTTCAAGTTAGCACCTTGCACTTCTTTGAGTGCAAGATTTGCTCAACAAGAGTTTCAACTTCAATATGTTCGAAGACGTTTCAACTTGGGCACTTTGGGTCACCGCACTGAGTCGCTTCTCTGAATAACTGTGGTCGCTTCATCTTTGAGGCGCGTCCGCCATTGCGTCTCGTGAAGCACTTGGATGTGAAGCTCTCTCCAGTCGTAGGACTTGAGACGAGGCACAGCTCTTGATCGGCTGAGGCCCGAGCATGTGGCGTGCTTCAAATTCGAGACCTTCAATGCCGTGCAGGCGCCAAGAATCTCGATTGACAAGAAAATTCTACACATTAAGAATGATGACCCATCATGAGGTGATCGTTATACAAGGCAGACTTTAGGGCTCTATGTTCAAGGGTCGTTGTGGGTAAAGCTGGATAGACATTGGTATGGCTAATTGTTCGCAAATCCAAATTCGCAGATGGTTCGTCGCGCGGTGGACTGTTTTCCAGGGTGCCAAAGACTTGCTGGTCTTGATGAAAGCTGATGTCTTTACGTGGTCCAAAATTCACACCTCTGAGCCTTTTTTTTGTCAGTTCATGATGCCAACAGGGGTCGTTTGGTGAGGTTTGGTGCCAGACTTGTAGGTTTCTTGGATGATCTTAGCATCAGATGTTGCACTCCAGCAGGGTCGATCCCGCAGGCAGAGTGTTGGAAGGACCTGTACCTGGGCTCCGACAACCTGGTGGTGACTGCTCCCACAGGTGCCGGCAAGTCCAAGCCTCAGCTCCACCGCTGTAGCTGATGGATGGATGGGAGCGGTGCTTCCAGGACTGTGCTCTTTGAGTTGGCCATCCTTCAAATGTTGAGCTCTCAGAGAGGTTGAGATCCAAAGGTGGATGATCAGTGGTTCATGATGGCTATCCAAAGGTGGATGATCAGTGGTTAATGATGGCTAATAATGGCGGTCAATTAGCAAAGGACCAATGGTACAACGTTTTTCTTCTTCGCAACAGAGTAGTGATGGTGGTTAAGTAGCAGGTTGAGTAGTGCTTTACAATGGCTAATAATTGATCATGGTCAAACATGTTGTTTTCAAAGAACTCCATGAGATTTACTCTTCAATGATTTGACTCTGAAGAACTCCCCAAATCGCGTCACAATCACAACCTGTTGGAGTAACCCGATCTTGCCATCGCTGCTGTTTGGGACCAGCACGTTACAGCTTTCAGACTGATGGGTCAAGTTGCTTCAAGCAACTTGGCTCCCCAGAGTGGAGGCAAGGCGTGCGAGATTTTTCACTGACCAAGTTGTGCGCGGGGTTCACCCCGCGCTGTGAACCGTGCGCTCCGTGCGCTGGCTGCCAGGAAAGATGGCGGCAAAAGCTCCGGTGGAGGCGTTCTCTGCCACTTTTGCTGATCGGGTTGGAGCCTCAGCTCGCTGTTGGGCTGCTGTAGTCACTGCGAAGCACTGGAACCACCACATCCCCAGGTGGCAGGTGCCTTGTGGGGCATGCACATTGCAGATGCCATTGCCATGCCAAGCCATTGGTACTATGGAGGAGAACGCAGTCATTGAGGGTGCAACTTCGTGATATGGTAGATCAATATTCGAGGAAAGACCATTCTTGGTTGGAATGCACAGGAAGCACCATACAGATCCACAGAGTGCCAACCCAAAATCCAAAACTTGATTCACCATGAAGGGAGTTCAGATGAAAGTTGGAACCGTTGCTTGCAAACGATCACGGTGCCAGAAGCTTAGCTCGGTTCACAGCTCTCACAGCGCAGGACAGGCGCAAGTGCAATCCGACTATGGCAAGATCACTGGCTATGCTTGAGACTCAGTCTGAATACTTCAGCTTTGAATGACAAACGTTGTCAATATTGTCATCAGAAGATGGGCGAGAACACGTATCTTTAATCCATGAATTGATACTGTCCTGTAATCCATGATCCCATTTTAAAACTACCGCTACGATCGCTTGTGAAGCATCCATGAAGCGGGACCGCTTGGGATGTCCAGGGCAGCACCGTCAACCAAGGTGAAACCCAAAGTGGAGTTGCGTGGCTCCATCATGGCTCTCTCAAACACTGGAGGACAGCGTCGGCCACGGCATCATACATATGTTATCATATGTTCGTATTTGTTTGACGACATCATTGTTCTAAAATTGTTTCTTCTACAAATGGTTGATTGGTTGATTGACAAGTCTCGTTGGCAGCGCGAGTCTCGAATCGGAGCCAAAGACTTGATAGGGATGGGTGCCGTGCCGGTCCTCTGACGAGCTCCACATGTTTGCTTCTACCACCTTCTGATCCAACATCATTGCTTCATTGTTGCAATGGTTTTCTCGATGTAGGCTATATGGCTATGGGTCAATATTGACCAAGCAATTATGGGGATGATAACCAACAATAATAGGGAAAACAATGGTTAATGATAGGGGAACCAAGGGGACCAAGGGTTTTGACCCACTGCCATATAGGTGTTCCTCAAGTCATAGGGGACCCTTCCAAATCATCCTTTATATGACCCATTTATAGTAATCCAACCATCACTTTGGGGTTCCCTGTTTGGAGAATCCCCCTATATGCATGCAAGTCCTGGACTCCTGGACCACTGTTTTCATACTGGAACCAATGATCAGGCTGTTGGGATGCCTTTCTACCTGTTTTTTTTCGATGTATTGTCTTGAGCTATTCCCATTAAATTGTGAAACGTGTTTCATGCAGCTGTTTTTGAATGATCCAATTTCCTGCTATCCACAGATAAATATTAATCTCAAAACATCACCGATCACAATTCTGAGGGTGCTTCTCAAGTCATAAGGGCACCCCCAATTATCATCCAGTGTATTAACCATGGCGAGTAGTAAACCATCCATAACTTTGGGGTTTCCAAACTGGCTTCAGCAACCACAAGATATCTTCGGCATGCCAGGGGCCATGGTCATCCCAACATGGCTTCACAACGCTCGTTAAAAGGAGCGGGCCGCGGGAGCAACGACGGCGACATCATCGGCTCGGTGATCGCACATGGGAAGAAAGCTTATTGGACCAGGCGGAGAAGCGGTCCCGTGTTGATCTGATGGCCCTAACTAACCTGGAAGCTCAATGAAACCTTTATCATGAAGCTACTACTAATGAAGCTAATATTAATGAAGCCATAACCATCCATAACCTAACACCCTTTTTTGCTAATACTTAGCATTTCTGATTGGTAAAACCATTATAGATAGTGGATTTTCCATGCAAGCAGGTCAGATTTTCCGATCCATTTCGGTGAAGCTCAAGGGCGATACGATGGGATATAGTTTGCTTGCCAGTAGAATTGTTCCCTCGTGAGAACAAATTCTACCTACGATTAATGATTCGATTCATGGATAGAATGCCAATCGGATCACAACAAAATGCTCCTTTCCAGGTTTGGGAGTAGCCCACACAGTAGACCTTGGGCTGTCCATGAACAGTCAGTACCTCCCAAAATCTGTTTTCAACACTCAAAACATGATCAGAGCTGGCCAGTATAAGAACACACCGAAACAGACTGCAATTCATAAATAGGAACCAGCAGCATCCATTTGGGGTGTTCCATTGCATGCCTTCGGTATTTCACCGCTGCTTTCAATCAGTTCATGTCTCAAGGAGCTGAAAGTCGTTTTCCAGAAGCCTTCCATAACTTGTCGCCACCGCGCTTGTTGCCATGGCAAAGTGCGAATGCTGCAATAACCTGGGGTCAAGTCCGAAATTTCAGTTTGTTCTGAGCATCGCAGTTCTGTTGCTGTTCATTGTGGTGGGGGTCTATGGCATTGCTATCATCAACCTGATGAACATGCCGCTTTATGGCTATGGAGAGTACAACTGGGATTTCCTCAGCACTTCCTTGGAATTGGCCTATTGGTTTGGATCCGTTGTCACTGGATTTGAGGTTTTCATGTGTTTTCATATGTTTTGATTCTCTATGGTTGATTTTTTATTGATTGGTTGTCACCATTTGAGGTTGTCATTGGTTTTGCTTCTTTATGTTGATCTTCTCTTGCAACTATGAAGGCATGCTGCTGATGAAATGTATTAAGTTCTGTTTTGGCGCAAATCGGACAAACCTTTTCCAGAAATCTCCTGGCTGCGTCGCGCTTGCCCAGGTGAGTGTGCTGTGGTTAATTGCTCTATGTTCACGGTGCTGTGCACCCTGCTGTTGCGAGTTGAGCGACGTCCCACACCCTTGCAGTCCTTGCTGTCAGACGTGGCATTTGTTGGATGTGCCATTCTTCCTGGGAGTGGACATAGCGCTGTTCCCCGTGAACACGCACCATCAACAAAGTTACAATCCCCAGCTGCACGAAAATCCCGAGTTGGCTGATTTCTTCTTCTCTGAGGCAGGGAGGGTCCAAGGAAACTACGGATACTCAGATTCCATGCGTTCACAAAGCATCCTCAAGCAGTTGAATCTGTGAATTTTTCCCCTCTGATACACCATAGGAGTTCTACCGCTTCCAAGATGTGACGCATATTCTTGGATTGGTGCTTCTGTTGCTCGCGATTCCTTCGGGCTTCGCGAAGTGGCGGAAAATGACTCAGAAGACTTCCTACAGGAGCGACAGATCTGGGAGAATGGGTGGATGGGGCCCAGATGGGGTGACCTGAATGCGTCGTGATGAGTTTCCAACCCCCGTACTGGTCATACCCGGTCATAGTGCATCACTTTTTTGTAGTGGGTTTTGGTTTCTGTATCTTGGACCCAGAGCGCGTACTGACTCCATATTGGATTCGCTGCTGGAAGCCGCCCTGCACCAGGCCACCACCGTCGGCGGTTCCGCAGATGGTGGGGAATCCTGTGACAGTTGAAGCCACCACAGTGAATGAGACCAGCGGGAACGTTGGGGTGTGAGAAATCTGGAGCGCCATGAGAACCAGCAGCCAGAGCAATTCGGGTTGAGAATTTGGCCACACGGGGCCATGAGTATTTTCATCCTGGTGGTGTGTTTGAAACATCGTGATGATCGAATTATCCAGCCATATATTCACAACTTGAAAGATTGAAATGCGTGAATCCTTTGGCTCTTGCGCTGGCTGCTGCGGTTGGAATCGATGATGCTGGTCGATTCTGCCACGTAAATACAGTATAATAAGAATTCAAAACCTTTCATACCCGGTTCACTGACTGAACTCCCATGAAATGGGGACAGTGTGGCCTGGGAGAGTCGAGTCCAATGCGACGACAGCAACACACCATTCAGTGGTCCAAAAAAGCGGTGATGGTTCTGCTGCTTGGTCCGGGAGTGGCAACCAACCAAAGGTTGAAGATGCTTGGAGGATCCCAAGAAATTGTTGCTTAGGGATGCTCGAGGTTGGTCCTATCGACGGATAATGTTTCTTCAGACCATCCTCCATGTCTCTCCCATGACCGGCTCAGGGCGCGGTCACACCACTACCACTGCACTTTGGATAAAGGTCTGGAGGCTCAGGGAAGGTGACGACAACGGTGAGGAGTTGGCAATCCATGGCAATCTATGGCAGCTGGTTGGTCAATGCTTGTGGTGATTGCCAAGCTGAGATTGTGATCCAACTGGTGTACATGTAGAGCAACTTGCTGCAGCTGCGGGCCCAGGTGAAAACACCGTGGATGCAGAAGCTCGACAGCGGAAATTGGAGATCAATGGAAGCGCTTGTGCTCCAGTAGAGCCTTTGTAATATGGACCTCCCATGGCTCCTGGTTGGTTTTTCAGCGACGACCATTCATTTATGGTTGGTCGAGTGGCGAATCATTATGATTGGATATTGTGATTTCTCAAAGTATGGGCACCCCCAAATCATCCAGTTTATCAACCATTTCTAGTAACATGTAACAACCATCCATAACTTGGGAGTACCCTACGGCTCGAGAAACCACCATTTGTTGGCAACGGCCCTCAAGGACCAACGTTATAGAGAGGTCTCATGGCCATGGGCCCATGGGCTATGGCTGTGAACCATGTCATTCTTCGAGCGCCGTTCTGAACCATTAGATAATTGCAACCACCCGAAGAGCAACGGTGTGTGATGGTGAACAGGCTCATCGATTGATGATACATGGTGATTCACCATCAGGTGGTTTCTCAAGCCATAGGGGACCCCCTAGATCATTTATCAACCATCAATCATAAGCCAAGCACCTCTAGGGTATCTCTATTTTGAGAAACCATCATCAATTACTAAGCAGGGATCATACTAACCAGCTGCTAGAGAACCTCACGAAGCGTCAATCCGTTGGTCCAACTGCTTCAGCTACAACAGTTGCAGCGACTTCCTGTTAAGGAACCAATCTGGTTGGCCGTTGGGAGCGGTTGGGAGCCAGGGCTATCATTACTTGTAGCCCTTGTAAGGGGGAGCCAAGGAGCTACCAGGGCCCTGGCCTTAAGCAGCAACCATGGCTGCCCCAGGATTTGGTACGATTGTGCTACAAGACGATTGCAGAGAGTGGCGGCCAGTTCCTCCCAGACTCTTGGACTCGCGATCGAAGGTCGTGCTGCTGTCAGGTGTGGTTGATGCAATGTGGCAGTCAAGAATCTACAGGCAGCTTTAGGCACCCAGGACATATTGCGGTGATCAAAGGACCCAAACCTTGTATTGTGGTTTGTTCAGAGTGCCTTGGTATAGATGGACAGTAAGTAGTCTGTGCCCCAATGCATTGTCATTGCTGACTGTGATGTGCTCATGCAGCTTTCAAAAGGTTGGCAGATTTGTCTTTGATGCTCTGCTGGATTGCGCTGATTTCACTGCAGAAAAGGACAAACTTCGCGACAACTATGTGACCTTCATGACTACTCCTGGGGCCTACAACGATTGTTCTTTGCTCAGAGAAGCAAGTGGCAACTGGTGACCTGCGACTTCGTATGACAAAAAGCGGTTCATTCAAATCGCAGTTGTGGGAGTTTTTCTTCACTAAGACTGGGATAAATTTCTGTTTCCAGAGGAGTTTGCTTTTGATTAATAGGAACAATGATCTGTTTGTTAGTTGGTTGGACGCATGCGCTAGTCGTCGATGAACATCCTCATGGACGCCCAACAGGCCCACCATGCTTCGATGCAGCTTCGTTGCAGGTTACATCAGCACCACGCATCGCATGTTCTTCGCCAACAAGCAGACGGGAGACCCAGCCAGAGATCTACCGGGGATAGCGATGGGAGGGTAGTCAGAAACTCGAGTTGCTCTACGGGGCAGTCTTGTCGTTGATGTAGGTATACTCATAGTCAGAAACGGTGAAAGAATAGTCCTGTACTCCCAAGCCATGCTATGATCATTTTCAGGGCAAGCCAACAGGGGTAAGAGTAGAACCTTGGAAGGTTACCTTGTAGAGGTAACCTTAATGTACCCCACTCAAACATGTAAGGGTGTGCAAACCATTTAAGTAGAGACCAACTTTAGCCTTGAAAGCTCTTGCCGAACAACTTGGGTGCAGGCGTGGGGTGCCAGTTGAACGTTGTCCAGACAATGATGGCCCAATCCTCGGAGCTGGCTATGGCTATGGCTGCCGTTCCATGTTGGAAGTGGTGTGCTACCACTTCATGTTGAGTGTTGAGTTTCACTCTTGTCAAAGACCTTGTTTGACAATGTTTGCCAGGTGAAGATTCTTTCATCGGATCTTCGTTTCAAAGAACTCGGAATAAGTTGGTACCGTTCTGGTTTCAGTGCGATTGTCTCATGCTTGGGCATCCCTCAAAGCTATCGGACCATCTTTGACGAGCCAATAGTCACAGTTGTTGATTCCTGGCACGATAGCGAGAATATATTTATCCTCTTGAGCAAATATAGAGCAGCTGTAGAAGAGGGAAGGCTTTGTAAGCCATGGCCACGGAACTTATTTCAAGCCCTTCAACATCCTGAATAGCTCCCAACAGGGCACCATAAACTTCCCGCCGGGTGTGGAATCGCACGTGTAGTCGTGCAAATCATCATGCAAAAGTAACAACCCTTCCAAGGTTTTTGGCCCTCTGACAGGTAATTTTGGGGGTCCAAAAAATGATCTTTTTTTTGATGGTTTTGTGCGAAACCCAAGCGCCAGCACAATTTCCGTCGCCGGTTTTCTTCTGGTGCGTGCCATGTTGTCAATTGTTTTTCAGGTACACCTCTGCAGTTTTCTTGCACAAGTTGGCACAGGAAGCGTTTTCCCAGCACCATTGCCATGATCTGATGTACACATCAATCTAGTGCAAGTGCAAGCGAACGTTAACATGCCCCACCCACCCCACCCCACCCCGTCCATGACGTAGCATCAACTTCATGAGCAAGTGCAAGCGAACGTTAACATGCCCCACCCCCCCCACCCCACCCCGTCCATGACGTAGCATCAACTTCATGAGCAAGTGCAAGCGAACGTTAACATGCCCCACCCCCCCCACCCCACCCCGTCCATGACGTAGCATCAACTTCATGAGCAAGTGCAAGCGAACGTTAACATGCCCCACCCCCCCCACCCCACCCCGTCCATGACGTAGCATCAACTTCATGAGCAAGTGCAAGCGAACGTTAACATGCCCCACCCCCCCCACCCCACCCCGTCCATGACGTAGCATCAACTTCATGAGCAAGTGCAAGCGAACGTTAACATGCCCCACCCCCCCCACCCCACCCCGTCCATGACGTAGCATCAACTTCATGAGCAAGTGCAAGCGAACGTTAACATGCCCCACCCCCCCCACCCCACCCCGTCCATGACGTAGCATCAACTTCATGAGCAAGTGCAAGCGAACGTTAACATGCCCCACCCCCCCCACCCCACCCCGTCCATGACGTAGCATCAACTTCATGAGCAAGTGCAAGCGAACGTTAACATGCCCCACCCCCCCCACCCCACCCCGTCCATGACGTAGCATCAACTTCATGAGCAAGTGCAAGCGAACGTTAACATGCCCCACCCCCCCCACCCCACCCCGTCCATGACGTAGCATCAACTTCATGAGCAAGTGCAAGCGAACGTTAACATGCCCCACCCCCCCCACCCCACCCCGTCCATGACGTAGCATCAACTTCATGAGCAAGTGCAAGCGAACGTTAACATGCCCCACCCCCCCCACCCCACCCCGTCCATGACGTAGCATCAACTTCATGAGCAAGTGCAAGCGAACGTTAACATGCCCCACCCCCCCCACCCCACCCCGTCCATGACGTAGCATCAACTTCATGAGCAAGTGCAAGCGAACGTTAACATGCCCCACCCCCCCCACCCCACCCCGTCCATGACGTAGCATCAACTTCATGAGCAAGTGCAAGCGAACGTTAACATGCCCCACCCCCCCCACCCCACCCCGTCCATGACGTAGCATCAACTTCATGAGCAAGTGCAAGCGAACGTTAACATGCCCCACCCCCCCCACCCCACCCCGTCCATGACGTAGCATCAACTTCATGAGCAAGTGCAAGCGAACGTTAACATGCCCCACCCCCCCCACCCCACCCCGTCCATGACGTAGCATCAACTTCATGAGCAAGTGCAAGCGAACGTTAACATGCCCCACCCCCCCCACCCCACCCCGTCCATGACGTAGCATCAACTTCATGAGCAAGTGCAAGCGAACGTTAACATGCCCCACCCCCCCCACCCCACCCCGTCCATGACGTAGCATCAACTTCATGAGCAAGTGCAAGCGAACGTTAACATGCCCCACCCCCCCCACCCCACCCCGTCCATGACGTAGCATCAACTTCATGAGCAAGTGCAAGCGAACGTTAACATGCCCCACCCCCCCCACCCCACCCCGTCCATGACGTAGCATCAACTTCATGAGCAAGTGCAAGCGAACTTTAACGTGCCCCACCCACCCCACCCCACCCCGTCCATGACGTAGCATCACCATGACGAAGAAAAAATCACACAGTTAAAAATCGATGGAGTCACACGTTCGGTTTTACACCCGTAGGCATAAACTTGTACGCCACACTGTTTGAAGAGGTGTTCTATAGTAGGAAGAGCTCAGATGGATCACCGACAAATGGCTTTATGGTTGGGGATAGATTCCAGATGTCGGGGTTTCTCACGATCAGGCCATACAATATTAACCATTCATAGTAATAAACCAATCACTATTGGGGTTCCCTATTTCAAGAAACACCCATGTGAATTACTTGGTGTACACTGAAAAGTGTCACCCCCGAGACCCTGAGATGACGTGCTCGTGGCTGCGGCCTTCTGTCCAGGTCACAACGTGGACACAACTTGCGGTCTCCCCATGACAGTTCCTCGGAGCAATGGTCTCGCGACGGATCGGAGCAGTGGTTCATGAATGGCACGATTTGAAAGCTATGGTGAAGATTCATAGGTAACTTGGTTCGTCACTTGAAAGGTAACTTGGTTCATCACTTGAAAGCTCGGACACTTCAAAGCATTCTATCGCGCCAGAAGCTCATGGAGACAAGGGGCACTGAACAGCACCAAAAACTAAGTGGCAAAGTCAGTGCTGTCTTGGTACAGGATATGTGTGTTTCTCCAAATAGGGGACTAAACTACCCAAATCATCTAGTTCATTACCTATTTCAAGTAACAAACCAATCATTTTTAGGATCCGCTATTTTGAGAACCCCCATGTGTATGACCTGGTTACGTTAGATGGCACTGCAAACCTGTGACCCGTTGACTTTGGCAGATTCCGGTGGCTTTGGCGACAGCACATCTAGCTCCAGATGAAGCACGAAAGCAAGTGCGGAGCTCAGAGCTGGCAGATGTAAGGGAGATCCAGCTTCTTGAATTAGGGGTACCCCAAAATGGTTGGTTTATCACCGTAAAGAGTAAGTAAAGGATGATTCAGGGGTCCACCTATTTTGAGAACTGCCATGTTTCATGGTATATCACCACGTATTTATGGTTAAACGGTTGATGACTAGTCTATGGAGATCTCCCTTTAACATTGTTGTTTCATGTCCAAGGGGAGTGGATAAGATGGCAGTTTCCAATGCGTCAACCGATGGCAGGTGGCAAGCGCCGTCTCGGTCACACGGAAAAGTGCCTCGCAAGCAGAGGGTGGTGTTGTGCTTTGATTGTACTGTGTGCTCCTTTTGTTCCTTTGAAGAATTGTTTGTAATTCATTGTAATTCTATACAGGCTTCTCCAGCACTTCTGGATTCTATTTGTCAAACACATACAGAAATTTGAAGGTTGTACGTTTGTGTGGAGGACGCCACGAGACGAAGTGAGAGTCCGAGTGAACAGAAACGCAACCTGAGGCCGGCCATGCCAAGAATACGCTGGGTTGTCTCTCAGCTGAAAAAGTTATGATCGTGAACGCGCTGGCCAATTCTCAATGCTTCGTTGCCATTTTTGCTCTCCCGAACTTCCCATGGGTTCGAACCATAGACCTTTTGTGTTTGCAACTTTCATTATACACCTTCTGACCTGCTGGAAACTTGCTAGTTGCTGGCATGTTGTCGACCTTGCAGTGATCTTGCGACCAGCCCAAACAGTGGTAAGACATGAATTTGGATCATCAACAGATGGGACTACCTTTTGCTGCGAATGATTGTTTTTTTGAAGGGAAACACCGGCTACTGCTGCCCGAGCAGCCTAACAAATTGCCAACGAACCAATTTGCAGTCTCATTGGCCACATCTCAGGTCAATGACATCATCAGTATCATTTGGCGGGTTTTGATAATCATTTCTGGTATCATCATAAGAATCTCTTCTTGCAATGATTATCAATACTAGTCATCATCAAAGTGAAACTTTGATCGTGAAACAAAGCCAAGGGGAAACTCTAGCAAGATAGCCTGATACTCTTGTCAAACTCTCTTCGAAGATAAGCTTCGAGCGACAATCCCAGACATCCTCCAAATGGACATTTTCAACCACCACATATTTAAACATCTATCCTGTTCGGACAGCCCCTGACACATCGATATCGGCAGGGCATGATTGTGGCAATCTTGATCCCGAAGACTTCAAGGGCCGAACAGCTTGATTCAATGACCTAGGTCTAACACCAGGGGCAGCTATAGACTCAGCCCGTGGCAGCCGAGGCTTTCAGATATGCTCCGCCAGATTATGGATGGCAGGGCCCTTGCGGAAGTGATGGAAACTGGACTGTTCAGACTGTTGAGGTTGTTGGTTTGCGGAAGCGTTCAGTGTCAACATCGAGACCAACCCCCCAAAGTCCGATTTGTCATGGCTTTAACGATGGAAAGTGTGAGCGAAATGGGTTCGGAGGTGGGTTCAAGTAAGTCAACATGTTCAAACACGCACGAACCACGCCACCCAGGAAAGCGCTTCTGGCAGATCTCTGGCGAGTTGCCTGAGCCGACCTGACCCGGTGGTTGCCTGATATTTGGATTCCAACTTTCCAACTGTAGTGCAAATGACGTACAAATACGGCGCTGACTTCGAGACGGCCGTTCTGGCCAACGCCAACTGTGGTGGAGAGAACGTGGCGCGAGGCAGGGAGAAGCGAGCTTGGGGAAGGTCTGTGTAGAGCTGGTGGTTGGGAGGCTGGTTGGAGCTCCCTGGGGTATTCCGTGTGCTATCCCTTTCAGAGGGGGAGCTATGGAGCCACCAGGAGGGGTGTGACAAAATGGTAGAGTCTGATAGAAGGGTCAGTGGCTGAGTATTAGTTTCCCAGCCTTTTCTAAGCAAGTCGTTCCCACAGAAATGTTGTTGCCACTGGCAAGTAAGTCAGAACTTGAGTAGGTCGCGTTTTGGCTTTCACTGGGTGCACTCAACTCGTACTGTGACGGGAGATCAATATTGATAAACCACAATGCGGTGCCAGAAGTTTTTAGATCAGGAAGCCAACAGGGAGGGAGCCTGGCTGCAATGCATGGATGACAGAACGATCCACTGAGTAAGCGATTGGTGGCTTTAATCATTAATCAGTTTGTTTGTTTGTTGGTTTGTTTGTTTGTTTGTTTGTTCGTTCGTTCGTTTGTTTGTTTGTTTGTTTGTTTGGTTTGTTTGGTTTGTTTGGTTTGTTTGGTTTGTTGGTTTGTTTGCGTGTTTGCGTGTTTGCGTGTTTGCGTGTTTGCGTGTTTGCGTGTTTGTTTGTTTGTTTGTTTGTTTGTTTGTTTGTTTGTTTGTTTGTTTGTTTGTTCCTTCGTTTGTTTGTTTGTTTGTTTGTTTGTTTGTCTGTTTGTTTGTCTATCTGTGCCTCTCTGTCTCTCTCTATCTTCTATCTGTCTGTCTGTCTGTCTGTCTGTCTGTCTTTCTATCTTTCTATGTTTCTATGTTTCTATGTTTCTATCTATCTATCTATCTATCTATCTATCTATCTATCTATCTATCTATCTATCTATCCATCTCGCTCTTTCTATTTGTACTAGATCTATTTATCGCTGTCTATCCACATCTATACCAATTTCACTCTGTCGATCTCCGTCTCGATCGGAACCGAAAAAAGTCACGAGACCCTCAGTAATCATTTTTTTTGTTGCATTGGTACTTCTGAATTTGCTTGCTACGACAGCCCCGTGCACTTGTTCAACATTCTTACACTGAAAAAATCGTACAGCGCCTCACAGCGGCGACTTTTGCGACATCTTAACTTCCAAAAAAGCTCCGAGACTGGTAAGTTTTTAGAACTTTTACCTGCAAATGGACACTATATAGGTTCATCATGGTGGTCAATAGCCAATGGGTAGATACAGTAATCATTTTGGTTCAGGACCAATCAGAAAGATTCACCACTGTTGGTAAATAATCAGATTTCTGGTCTATAATCAGATTCAATCTTGACCAATACCAATCATTTTAGCAACCCCTGTTGGTAAATTTGGTCAGCAAAACGTTTAGATAATCACGTTTGTGGTTTATTGCCAATTATCCATCAATCATGATCTATTGGTAAATAAGTTATGGTAAATAAAATCAACCACCATGATGGGTAACTCATCATTTTTACAACCGTAGCCATGGTAAAAACTCATAGCCAGGTTGGTTCCTAGCCAGGTCCCCACCCGGGGCTCGGCTCCTGAGGCATGGTCATGGGAGCATTGATTGGTGCTGCCAACGGATCATCACGTATCCCGCAGCATCTCAAAGATGGCCTCAAGGAGCGATGACAAGCTGACCAGCATGAAGGATCAGCCACTATGACCACTGACCACCACTACTGATCAATCAGCTTATTCCTATGGTTGATGGTGGTGAATGATTATTGATGACCATTGTCATAGAATGATTAACCACTATGATGGTTGCTGATTGGTTCACCACTGATCATTAACAACTATTAGCCAGAGGAATAAGGAATTAGTAATGATAAACACTGGTCAACCATGATCATTATGCATATCAATAGTTGCTTATTAGTTCACCACTATTAACAATCAATCCTCATCAACCACGAACCATTAATCATCACAAACCACTCTTGTTGCTTATCCAGCAGTCATTAAGCACTCTCAGTTCGCCATTTGCAGCGTACACAACTTTGGAACGGTTCGCGGTTTGGTTCGATGCCACGCCCCTGTGAGGACTCTGCCAAGATTGCCAAGGACATTGAGGCAGGGCGTGGGTCAGGGTCGCGATGGTCGGTGGCCGAACGTTGCAAAGTTCGGCCACGAGGTGTCTCTCTACGTCGGTGGATGGTGGTGGGAGGGTGAGAGGTTTGGATATGAAGGCACTCAGCTGTTTGGATATGGCATCCGTTGTGACTTTCCACATGTTTGATCATGTTTCTTATTACAATTCATTAGTCCCTCGAGTAAAGTGATGATCATCCCCCCAAACCAAGGAAGATGTGAAGACAAATCCAATGTTTGAAACGCACCAATGTTTGAATGATTCATATCTTAGCAGCTACAATCAGCCATAATCAATTGCGGTGTTATATACCAACCATAATACTCATTATAGTAGTCACTATTTTACCCAATTATGATATGGTATTTCACCAAATTACTATTCTACTAGTATAGCCATCAACTTCCAACTGCTATACCAATTCATACCCATTGATCATCCCAATCTGACTGGTGCGGCCAGTCCTTCGTGGCAGAGATCCAGAAGCCAGCGGGAGCAGCAATGTGAAGCGGGAGCAAGTTGTAGATTCGTGGCTGGCTGCGATATCATCTCGAGTGCGAGGAAGTTCACATGAGGTCAAGATGAAAACAGACATGAACAAATTGTTTTATGTTGATGAAAATGGTAACGTTCATTATTCTGTTATTATAGATTCTTTATATTGTTTCATTAGATTATTGTTTTGATGACAAATTGTTTTATAAATTCTTGAAACAGGTCACATCCTGGAACTGTCATTGGAGCGGCCCGAGCTAGTTCCGCGAGTGAGTCGTGACGTCGAAAGTGATGTAACGATGAGTGCTGGAACTGTCGCCCGTGGCTGTGTTCCGAGAGGAACAGGATAGTAACCATAGTGCTCAATACATTCAATCCACATCAGTCTGCTCCTTGAAGAAATCGCAGAGCACATCAATGATGCCTTCTGTGCTGTTCTTTGTTATATAAGGTGCAGTCTTCGGCAATAAGATCCGCCAGCGTTAGCAGTAATGTTAGAGTTTTGGGCTCTGTCGGTACTTCCAAGAAGTCCCTCACAAGGGCAATTCTCAAGGCACCGTTTGACACCTCGCATGCCTTTGAAGAAAATGTCACAACAAACACGTTGTCTGTACCACTGTAGACTGGTTATTTAAGCACATACTGATACCATTCGCTTGGAGTATGCGCAATTACATGGGTTGCCATACTACAAGTCTTATAACCAGGCTGTGATGTAAAGGTCGGACGTGTGCCTTCTTTTTGTGTTGCAGCGGCCACCATGGCAGCTGCTCAATTTTCGACCGGGCGCAGCACAGGCGGCGGATGCAGAAACAGAGTACCTTGCATTAATTCGCCATTAACCGCCATTCATGCACCATCACCATTAATCATCATTAAGCGCCATTAATGGATGCCAATAGTGGTTAATCATTGTCCATAAGGGCTGACAATGGTCAATGATGGACGGTTGATGATGATCCAGTAGATGAGGGTCTTTTGATCGACAACCCGGGGTTGATCAACAAAAAGCGTTCACAAATAGCAACCAATCCCAGGGTCTTTTTTAAAGAGACTGAAGGCTTTGCTGGTGATGCCAGTGCATGGCCCCGGTGGCCATAAAGGATTACCCCCGGTTGGTTTCTCGTCAAACATGATACGGTTCGGATTGTTTAGGGCACATGGCATGTGCCGTTTCCTTTGCTTCATTCGGGGAGAAGTAAGTAGGCTTCTGTCTTGAAGCTTGCGTGACATGGTCCATGCCTCTTGAGCGCCGATGTTGCTGGTATGCACCCAGTACGATTATTTTTCTTATGTATAATTGAAGGAAGGAACTTAGGCGAACATGTGTAGGCTTGTTTGTTGCTCCATCCATCGCCGCGCATATATGCTAGCGTCAGCTAGCTGGAGTTGCTCTTGTCAAACATTTTTCAGTGACAGAAGTTACAAAAGGCACAAATCATTGACATAAATGGTGGTTTCTCAAAATAGGGGGCCCAAAAAATGGTTGGTTTATTACTATTACTATAAACAACTATTGATGGATGATTTGGGGTACCCCTATTTTGAGAAACCACCACATAAATCATAGAAATCAATTATTGCCGCCCCAGCTCCGGGGGATCGATTCCCCCAGGATAGCCCCAACCAACCTTCAATAACCTTAAGCGAACTTAACCAACATTTAGTTGGCATCCTATCTTTCGTGGCCAACCTCCGGCCTCCATACCTACCTCCCATCCATTCCATCCAGCGGATCCAACAGTCGATCCCAAGGTTCAGAACTTCCGCCACAGCGAAGGCGTTGTACCTGGCTCCTTTGAAGGCTGCGCCCGTCCATGTCGCCGTGTTCACATGGCGGTTATCTATCCAGCAACCATGAGAAGTCCACAACTAGGGGACTGCCACTCAGGTGGCTTGTAAACTTTGTGCTTTTGTCATGGCAAATGATTACAAGGAACAGTAGCTGCCACAAATCTCCACTGCTACCGGCATTCGTTCCTGATTCACCCCTTTGGCTGGCCACCATGTCATCGATGCAATCGTCAAATGGGTCTGTCCATAAATGGCTGCATAGCTGCAGAAATGGCCGTTGATGAAGCCATGATGGCCCAACAAAACCTGCAGAAACGGCGCACAAATGTTTTTTTGGTCGTTTTTGGTTGAGAAGTGCCATCATTTCCTGGATCCATGGCATGGAGATGCCATCGTTTGCGGGGGCACGCCATTTCTGGATCGCTGGGATCCAAACCTTTGGGCCGTTGCAGGCGCTTTGCCAAGAGAAAGTGCGCGACTGGAAGAAGACCTTCGGAGGACTTGGAGAAGTGCGTGGCTCAGTGATATGGCAACACCTTCTACAGAAAATTGTACAAATGTTTCACTTATTATTATTACTATTATTATTATTATTATAAATTGTGAATTTGAATGATTTGATTTGGGGGGTCCCCTATTTTGAGAAACACTCATATTCCGAATCATCAATCGCAAACTATCATAAACCACAGGTGAGCTAGTTAATTAGTAGTTTTCAGTGACTAGTCAGCAGTTCAGTGCTGGATTCTCTTTGGCCTCAGGATGTAGTGGAACTTACCGGCGACGATGAACACATGTTGAAGACCGGACGAGGCGGCACCATGAACTGCTGTGCCAAGCCTATGTTGGGATTATCGGATTGTCCTGGTCACGTTGATCTTCTTTGACTTGCACTGATCAGTGAACATGGTTAGTCATGGATTCCTTCTTCATTTTCGTCCATGACTGATGATGGAGTTTCATTGTTGATCATGGTCGATTCAGTGATCACGATGATCAGTACTGATCAAGTATGGAAACCCTATGTTGGCAATTGTTTTTGCTGTGCTTTGATGCTTTATGAGTACTTATCGACATTTGTTTACTATCGAACTTTTATCATTGACTATCCTGTGACAATCTATTGTATGTATCAATGAATCATAGAATCATTGATCATTGTATTAGTGGCGGTTCAGTATCAATCATGATTATCTAGCATTTATGTAACGTCATTGATTCATATACCGTAGAATACCCATTATGATTCTCGACCCTACGTTACGGGCCGAATGCCTGCAGCAACAGGCACATCACGCTTAAGCAAAGCGCGGGTGATCGTCGCCACACCAGAGATGCGTGGATCCGAGCCGAAGGATGTGAGGTTTCAGCTCAAGAGTCACTTTCTCGTTGTGAAGTGTTTGCAATATTCACACACGCTCCACAAACAGTAGATACCCACACCAATGAAATGTTGGAAGGTGAGATGCCCAAAGCCACCAAGCCACTGGAAGATGCTTCAAGTACCTTAAAACCAAGCGGTTCAACGCTTTGTGCCAACGTTTTTGACATCGCTCGAGTACTGCGGTCACTGCGGTTGGCCTCATGCAATGATTTGCAGGAGACCATTTGTTTTCATGCATCTCTCGAGCAATGCAAATATCCACTATTTGATTGCTTCTTGTGCAGGGTTATGTCAACCTGCTTCATATGCAGCTTGGATTACAAGTTCAAAAATCTGGCCTGGGAAGCCAAACACTTCAGTGGGATAGGATTTGGACTTTCAAACCAATCTTCGGAGTTCTTGCATCCTTGCCTTATCACATTTGGTGAATCTCTTCACCCAATCATCCCAAACGAACAGGCTTAGTTCTACTACACCTTCTGGCTGTCTTTTGGGAAACGGCTCATCATTCGCTATCCATTATCCACCATTCAATCTTGGCCCTTTAGACTCATAAATGATGGCACTCATCACCAACCATCACCAACCATCCCCCACCATTGCCAACCATGACCGACCATCACCCACCATCACCGACCATCACCAACCATCATGCACCTTCACGAACCATCAAGGCTTGTACCAGATGGCATACTCCCCCCGGTGGTCCGAGGTGGGATGCACTGATGCGACAGGCCAACCCAAGATGCCAACGGATGGGTTGGTAGCGTGCACATACGCAGGTACTGGGATCGTGTAGCATGTCATACATTTTATATGAAAGAGTGCAGGTAGATCAACTAGTGTACATGTATTGTACATGTTCCTCGACCTGATGCGCGTGTAAATGTGTATATGTGGGTAAATATATGACTGTCTAGACATTACTAGACATATATAAATACATACGCACGTATATGAAGATACAATACTGACACAACCACCCACGTATATGCATGCTCACATATTTGTAGATGCATGCACACATGCCTGTACACTGTATATACACATTTTGATGTTTTGAGTCAAACTTTACGGGCTGGTGATGTCATTGCGTAACTTGGGAACAAGGCAGCTCACACCACGCTTGTGATCTGCACATTTCGCGTCAAACAGACAAAGCAGAATAACCTCTTGGCCCAGAAAGAAATGCAGAAGTAAAAGGATTGTCGCTCAAAGCAATCCTGTAGTTGCTCTTGTTGTCATTTGTTGCGGTCTCTCTTGTTGACTCCTGTTCTTGCTCTCGTTGTTTTGCTTCCCCTACTTCCGCGCACCCTCCCTTGCTCTAGCCCTGGGGGTGCAACAAGATGCTGGCTTTCGCTGCTGAATCATTCGAAACTGGGCTCTCCAAGTCCCGAATCGACATGGGTAGTGTTGAGGAATCAGCTCGTTGAGTGTCACCTGGCTGTTCTGCGTGGTGAATCTACCAGTTAGCAAGGGTTAGCTACCTAGGAACCCCAACAAGGAACCCCAACAAGGAACCCCAACAAGGAACCCCAAGGGTCCAGAGCCTCGTTGTGAGACCGTGTGGTGCCAGCTGAGCCTCAGGGAAGGAACAAATCCTGCGGCATCGAATCTTGGAAGCAGGAGTCGGCCTTTTTCGGCGTCTGAGGCCGCGCATCATTCGCATCATCACATTGGAAGATGGCTATGGGGTCAATATTAACCAACCAATTTCATGGGGGATAATGACCAAGCAATGATAAGGAAAACAATGGTTAATAATAGGGGAACCAGGGTTACAGGGTTTTGACCCACTGCCAGATGATCTTCGAGAAGAAACGGTACAAGCCACACCCCAGTTGGACCTTTCGCCCCTGTGAAGGATGAATCTCAGCCATGCACTTGGGTACCATAACTGGTTGGTGGTTATGGTTGCGAGTGAACACCAGGGAGTCATCTGACCCAAGGAAGAGTTGCAACTCGTCTGTTTGGACGAGGTGGGCCTGGCAACAGTTCGGCCAGCTGCTGGTGGTGGGATTTTTCTTTCTTGGAATCTTTCTGCGTAGAAACGCGGGTTTCGAACAGATAACATCAGATAACAAAAAATAGATACTGACAGTAGCCAGCAAGAAGTGGCTATTATCATCCAGTGTTACCAGCAGATTCCCAAAAGTTTCAAGAGGTGGAATGCTGCTGACAGCTTGGCTGAATCAGTTGGAGAATTCTGACCAATGTCAAGACAGGGGTTTCGGCACCGGGTTTCCTACAACGGTGGTTGAATTCTATGGCTGCAGGTGCACATGCTGAACATGCCGAAGCGTGGGGCATTGCTGGAGGCAGTGATTGCGAGACTTCGAACGTGTCTCAGCACTGATTAGATCGGTTAATAGTGATTGGTACTGGTTGATACTGGTCTCATTGGCATTTTTTTCCATCACCAATCTGTACATGTATTTTTGGCCGTGTTGGTGCATACGTCTCACATGCTTGCGCCTGTCTTGATCAGCAGTGTAGTGAAAAGCCTGCAACCTTTCAACATCGTGGCCCACCCTGCTTGATTTTTATGGTTAATAGCAGCTTCATATGGTTTAGGCATGTTTAGGCTGGGCATCCTGGTCCGTGCTGTATCTCTATTCGCCGAGCAGTAGAAGCTGAGGTTGAAAAGTTCCCGAGTCCAAGCCTCAGCAGATTTCGCACTATCTGGAGATTCACCTTTTCATGTCATTGCTAGCTATCATCATCCATTCTATTCCCTATTTTTCTGGTGCCAGAATGGGGATGGACAGCTCCATGTGTTCTCACCCAACAATCATTTTCAAGATCCCATTGGAACATATTGGAACGTGTCTCGTCATGTCTCCTCCAGGTGACGCAAAATGAGCCTCGCTTTGTGGCGGTGTCAGCGACGGTGGGGAATCTAAGCAGAGCTCACCAAGAACTCAGTGGGGAGATCCGTAAAAGTCAACCCATTTGATGATCACCAGGGTGGACCCAGATGACAGGCCACAGCCACTACGGATGAGCCTATGGAGAAGCAGCAGCGATTTTTTTGACCATTGAGAGCAGAAAACGGCTGAGAAAATAGACAAAGAATCCATAGAGGGAGCAAGAAAGCCGCAAAGAAATGAGAGAGAGGGAAAACATTGGCAAAGGATAAGGGCAAGACAGCAGCAGACGAAGACAATCTGGACAGGTTAGTGTTGGTTGACCCATGGACCAGTGACCAGTGCTGCCCCCACGGTGAATCACCATCGTAGCTGGTGAGATCTACCGTTACTAGGCCAAGTGCCGTCATGTTCCCCGGCCTAAGGTGCCCAATGGCCGCGATGTCGCCACATGGCTATCTGGAAACGATGGTGCCGCGAATCTGAAGACCTTCGGAATGGACTTCAGACCTGTCCCTTTAAGCATCCATGTTCAAAGCTACAAGAGCGCGAAGAACGAGTCTCTAGTTGGTGATTTGATCGTCATTTTTTTACTTTCCTCATGACTTTGGGATGATTGACAAACACTTTTTTTTGGATCGCACAAGGCTGCAACACCAAGCAGGTTTGTATTTCAAGAAACTTTGAACCATCATCTCTCGAACATCATTCGGCAGTTCTCGGATGGCAAGGCCACATTGGTATTTTGTGTAACCAAGCGCGCGTGTGAAACTGCTTGCAAGTCCATACAACAGGAGGCCAGTGGAGTGACAGGAGGTCGAGGGTGTTGGCAGCATGATCCACGACTCCGTGCCTTGTTGATGGAGAAAGCTGCATCATTGACAGATTCGACTTTGAGAAGCCTTGTTGTTGACGGTCTGGCATATCATCATGCAGGCCTCAACGCGAAAGACCGGCACGTGGTGGAACAGCTATTTCTTCAATCAGCCATCCTGGTGCTTTTTTGTACTCAAACTCTGGCCTTGGGAGTGAACCTCCCTGCAAGACTGGTGATTGTGAAAGGCACCACGGCCTACAAGGATCATGCTTGGGAGGAGTATGATGACTTGGAAATGCTGCAAATCATGGGTCGAGCCGGGCGGCCACAGTTTGACCAGCAGGGTGTGGCTGTGATCATGACAGAGACCTGCCATGCAAGTCGATGGCAGAAAATCATTGCAGGCCGACCCCTGGAAAGTCGGTTGCCAGGGAACTTGACCGAGGCCTTGCTGGCGGAAGTGGTGGCTCAAACCCCTCCAGACATTGAAAGCCTCTCAAATTGGTTGAAGAGCACCTTCTTAGCCGTTCGCTGCACCAGGGATCCCGGGCACTATGCAACGTTGTGTCCCTTGCAGAGCGCGCCGGGTCGGCATCCGTTGCTGTCCAGTGAAGGGCCCGACATCGACGAGTTCCTCCGTGGGCTCAGCCAGCAGGAGCTGCAGAGGTTGGTCCAAGCAGGTTTGATCACTGGAAGCTCCACAGGTCACCTGAGGGCCACAGCGCTGGGAGAAGTGGCCAGCCGCTTCTCGGTGCGCTACGACACCATCCGATGGCTTCAGCAAGCACCAGCTCCGGCAGATCTCAAGGAGCTGTGGGCGCTCCATGGGGTTGTTCATACGTGGGTGACATCCCCCCTAGTGAGTGCTGGTGCCCTGCCAAGGGGGATGCCACACTTATGTGCACTTAATACTTATGTGCACTTCTCACAACAGGAAAAATGCATGGAATTCTCGGGAAACTGCAGGAGCTGCTGTGGCTCATTGCTCAAAGCGCAGATTTTGAAGAGTTGGGACCTCGGTACCTCCTTTTCTGGGCTGATCGATGGTAAAAACAAAGTGGCTGGAAGTTGTTGGTTTCTGCTGTGTGTCACAGATAAAGGTTCGATATTGGATACAAACACATGCATATGTACACAATAATCCAGATCTCTCTCTCTCTCTCTCTCTTTATATTATACTATATATATAGAGATATATTATCGAAGGAAGTTTAGAAGTCTAACTTCCGACAATATGGACAACTCAGCTAGGGCAGATCGTCTCAGCAGATGTGTGAAAGAAGAGATGTGCGAAAGATGAGATGCGTCAAAGAGGAGATGTGCGAAAAATGAGAATGCGATCGCGCCAAAATGTTAGGAAAGTCGCGAAATGCTGTGTTTTGCAAGGTTTCGTGCACCATGAGGGGCCAGAAGGGTACCTCGCTAAAGCGGCGGGTGCGGAGCACTGTGGCGGAAGGTGTGTGCCAAAATCGTGAAAAAACCTAGGCGCGAAGCACATTTGGAAGTCAAAATCGTAAAAACACCTGGGTCTCGGAGCACTTTTGGAAGTTGCAACTCGCAAAATCGTGAAAAAACCTAGGCGCGAAGCACATTTGGAAGTCAAAATCGTAAAAACACCTGGGTCTCGGAGCACTTTTGGAAGTTGCAACTTGCAAAATCGTTAAAAAACCTAGGCGCGAAGCACATTCGGAAGTCAAAATCGTAAAAACACCTGGGTCTCGGAGCACTTTTGGAAGTTGCAACTTGCAAAATCGT
>VSDK01025468.1:188734-249798 GCA_009767595.1 Symbiodinium kawagutii | reverse complement strand
TGGTGGTGGTGGTGGTGGTGGTGGTGGTGGTGGTGGTGGTGGTCGTGTTCAACACCCGATATTTCGGAGTTCCTCATGGTTAACTACTATAATTACTTTCCAACTATGGTTACTTGCCAACTATGGTTATATAGTTATGTTATATAACTAATTAAGTGGTCAAATCACCAGTTTCAACGGATAAACCAGCTCGAAATCCTGAATGTTCCAGGTCAATACTGTTAGAAAGTGACTTAGCATGGCTGGTTCATGATGTCGCTGTGGTGATCTGCATCTTTGGTGGGATGCTTTCGCACAAGTCACAGTGCCTCCGAGGTTGCGCCAGCAGCAACAAGTCCAGCAAGTTCACCAGCAATCGCAGCAACTTGGTTCAAGATTTCCACAGCTGAATCTTTTTCGAATAGGAATCAACATCCATCAAGAAATAGGGCACAAGGGCTGTTCTCCCCTTCTTCAAGAAACTGGGAATCATTTTTGAATCAGAGTTCCCAATGACAAACGTTCCCATCCATACAATCATGGATGGAATTTAATTCACTGGTGTTCTAGGTGTTCTGCGGTTATTTCCCGATTTTCACTTTAATCTCCGCTGTGGACGCTGAACATTTCGCTGTGATGTCATCAACCCTTGTCCTCCTGGTTGATCCAAAAGTGGGCGCATGAGAAGGGAAGAAATGCCAATAAAGTGGTGCCTTCGCCTAAATCGGGGTTTCTTAAGACAGGGGTGCTCCGTTTTTGAGTAAATGGGTAATATCAGATGGTTTGGGGTGTCCCCCATTTCTGAGAAACACCCAAATAGCAATCCCCTGTACCTGTTTTAATCCCAACTTCTGGTGCTTTCATCGCCAAATGCAAATCATGTTGCCGTGCTGCCAGGCAGCTGCAACAACATTCTCAACAGCTTCAACAACATTCTCAGCAGATCTCGCAACATTCACAGCAACTTAGCCAACAAACACAGCAGTACCAACAGCAGTCCCAGAAATTGCAGCAGCAAACGGTGCAGTTGCATCAAATGTGCCTCGGCCCTATTGCGAGGGTGTAATGCTGCCTTGTTGTTGTGGAGATGGTGACTGTCATCATCGTGGTCGTCGTGGTCGTCGTGGTGGTTGCTGTGCTGGTTCTGGTTGTTGTGGTTGTTGTGGTTGTTGTGGTTGTTGCGGTTGTTGCGGTTGTTGTGGTTGTTGCGGTGGTTGTTGTTGTTGTTGTTGTTGTTGGTGGTGGTGGTGGTGGTGGTGGTGGTGGTGGTTGTTTTTTGTTTGTTGTTTGTTGTTGTGGTTGTGGTTTTTGTGATTGTTGTGGTTGTTGTGGTGGTTGTTGTGGTGGTTGTTGTGGTTGTTGTGGTTGTTGTTGTTGTGGTTGTTGTGGTTGTTGTTGTTGTTGTTGTGGTTGTGGTTGTGGTTGTGTTTTTTTTATTGTTGCCGTCACTGCGTGAATGTTGATCCTTCATTTTCAGTGAGACATATTTTTCTACATTGAGATTGTTTGTTTCACTCGTTTTTCCGGGTACGATCACAGCAGTGGAGATAACAAGCGCATCAGAGCATTGCAGGACGTAGTAAGACAGGTTTGTTCAGAGTCCTGTGAGTAATGAACTTTTCGTTCATGGAACCTATGACCCTTTTGCATTTGGGCTCCCAAAACTCGCTTTGGTGGAACTGCAGTTGTTGCTCTCAAAACAACAAGAAGCAAATTGACTGTACGAGGATCTGTTGACCGTTCGAGGACCAGTCCCTAGGCGGACCTACGGCAACCGAACGGGTCACATGTTGTCGATTCGAATCCTTTAAACTTCCACGGCCTGGCCCATGACGCTGAGGTCCTCGCAGATCCAACAACAGCTGCAGCAAAGTCAGCAGGCAACAGCTGCAGCTGCGCAACAAATGACCCAACAGTCCCAGCAACTGCAGAGCTTGCCACAGCAGACCCAACAACTTCAGCAGCAGATCCAGCAGCAGCTGCAACAGCACTTCACCTTGCAGATCCAACAGGAGTTGCTTGACTGCATCCATTCCCCGAAGAATGGAAGGTGAACAGCATCGTTTCAATGTGTGGAAAATACAGGAACTTCTGGATTTTTGCCTTGAAACACTTGTCAATGTCAAGTCACTTCATGTACAACAGATACATGATGATCCATACATGTGGTACTCAAAAATGGACCGTACTTCCACATGTTGAAACCTACGTTTTCCATCGTTTTCCCATGTGCCAAGGCTTGCTAAGCACTCGCAAAGCATGAAGGACGTCATCAAGGAGGTGCAGTTGCCAGGGCTACGGTTGCGCTACTCTGAGTGGCTGCTCTGGCGCTCGGTTGATGAATTTTACTGGTTGATAAATGGCTTACCAATAGTTGACCATTTATAAGCCGGTAACATTTTGTATCAACTATTGACACATGGTTTTAACTTTATAACAAATAGTTGATACAAATGCTGTTGGTGATGGTTATAATCAGACATGATTAACTATCGCTTAATAATCAATTAATTGTTGATACTGGAATCAAGGTGATAAATGTGTGTGCAATCATGATTCATGATCACTTGTTTGTTATGCGTAGTGGAAACCAGTTTTGATTGTCAACCATTGTTTCGGAACCAGTAGTAAGCACCATCAATCATGCTTGATCGTCAACCATTGTTGGATGATGCGGGATGACAACCACCAAGGAAACAGTTGCCTTTGTAGTCCTGAAGCACCAGTAGCTTGTGGCTGAATCGTTGAGGGAGATTGAAAGAAGTGCCAAAAGTCTACGTCTGTAGTATCTTGGCGTGGCTAAATGACTTGTTTTTGCTCCAAGGGACATTGTAGCTGCTGTACCAAAAGTCTCCCTGGTTGTTGAGCAACATGGCTGTATCCGTCTCGTATCTTTGTTGATAGTCCCCCACAGATGGGAGTAGCCACTTGGCAATACCCATCTGTTGTACACAGTACGCCCCACGGCCTCTCCAGGAAGTTGCAGCATTGACAGCTCGAATGCAGGAGAGGTCGTGCCAGTTGTCACAATGGCCAGGTCACTTGTGAGGTCAAAAGTTACAGCCTAAGAATTGGTGGTTTCCCTCACGGACTGGCTGATAGCTAGTGGTTTGTAAGGTTATTGCGAAGAATGATGTGAACCATGATCTTCATAACTAGAGTTAAGGTAGGCTATGATCATCTTACTACACTGGTGACACAGGTGATTTCAAATCTGTTCCAAGGTCGCAGCTATGACCAGCTGAATTTCTCTTTGGAAACATGGCTTCCCCGCCACGTCACCACCTCCGCCGGAGAGGACTTGCAACAGCAACAAGAGAAGAGCTCGCCACAGTCGAGCCAGCAACAGCAACAGATCCAACAGCTGCAGATGGACTTTCAGCCACTTGGCGCATGAGAAATTGGTCGAAAGACACTGGGGGCACCTGTTGGTGAATATTTGCCGCGGAGGATGGGAAATTCATGGAAATTCTGAATGGTCATTGTTGATCATTGTTGAACAACAGACACCAAGTTTGAAGATCTCAACAGCTCGATTTTGGTTCCGAATTCGGCGTTGGTGATGTGGGGCCCGGTCTGTACTTCAAGATGATTTCTGCTTGGATTTGCTGGAACAGGTTGTGTGGATATCAGGTAATTCATTGATGCTGATGGTTGTAGGGCCCCTGCCAACTGATGGGGAAGCAATTTCACTCAGCGAGCAGACTGGCCACAACGCGCCGTGTTGCAGTGCTTCAAATTTGCCTCCGTGGTTTCACTGCAAGGTGTGTAGTTTTTGGTTCGAAGAGAAGCCCTATTGAAGATACCTGCCTGATCTCAAGAAGTTCAGACAGGCGAATTCTAATGGCTTATAGGCAGTGATAGGGTTATACTTGGTTATAGGGTTATAGGCGGTTATAATTTGCCTTTCTGAACCATCAGCCACTACGGTTGCAACAACCTACGATTATTACACTTCCCTTACGGTTATATTCATCAACAACGTGCGTGATACGCCGCTAAGGCGACATCAGACAAGCTTCACGGACCTGGAAAAGCGAGCAGGGGACCTGGGCTTTGCGAGCAGGATATCCTCCCTCGCATCCCGGGGACGGTCATGGCTTTTCCCCAAGCAGTTATGGTTGGGCTCATCATTTCAGTGGACCATCCCGGATTGTCTCTGGCGATTTGTTAGCGCCGGGTGTTGCAATATCCCGCCAAAAGCTGAAAGACTTGAATTCGACTTGCAATGGGTCGAGAAGCACTTAGACACCATGTTTTGGTGACAGATCTTGAAGATCTAATCCACGGATCAAGATAATTTTTGATGAGATCATATATTGCATTGACATGCCCTTGATTCGGATTAGTAGTCTAGAGTTGATCAACATCTTTCACCCTGAAGAACGTTGCAACATAAGCAACATCTTCCAGAGAGGGATGTTGAGTTTCTTTTCAAAGGCCAGAGGAAATCTATCATATTATACGGGAAGGGTTGTCCACCTGAATCAGAAGCCACTACCATGTATCATTAAGCATGATAAACCAAGAACCATAAGAACACCGACTTTCAGGTCTTTGGTTAGTATGAACTCATGATCGTAAGTGAATGTGACTTGCTGCGACCATAGTCAATGCTAACCAATGACATCGCGCATGGTGGTTAACCATTGTTTGACCTCAATATAATCACCGAAGTTCAGGAATACATACTAAAATTGAACATTTTTGATCTAGCCAGTAGTCAACAACATTTTTTCATGAATCACTACGCTTAAGAATAGATATCACCACAGTTGTAAGCAATATCACCAGATTTCTGACCAGAGGTACAAGCATACACCCATAGTGAACCACATGACACTCCCATGTGTGACTGGCAGTGGGTCAATACCCTGTACCCTAGTGAACGTCCTGAATGGCCAAACTGGTCTTTCTTGGGATGTTCATCTACTCTTTTAGATGGTGAATATTGACCATGGCCATATCGGAAACCACCAACATCCACCAACCAAATATAGATGTAACCACACTTGGATAACCACTTTTGCTATAATCATTGTATATATTATATATACATATATATTTTTACAATAAGCGCATAACAACCACAGTTGCCCGCAGAACAACCACAGTCAAACAGAAATCAATCGCAGTTGACCACATAGTTAACGATACATTGCTTAGTCAACGTTACATTGCTTAGTCAACGATACATTGCTTAGTCAACGATATATTGCTTAGTTCCAACCACAGCTACAACTGGTTGGTGGTTTGAAACATGTTCGCCCGAGCCTTAGGGTTTGCCCCGCATGGGTCTGAGAACATTTCCCAACGCTCAAATTCCTGCACAGGGCATCCCTCTTGAAGTTTAAACTATAAAATTGCAAACGGTTACCTACTCAAAAATCTTCCATTTTATGCACTAACATTTTTGTGTTGGCTGAATTTTGTGGACATTAGGTTTTTTGGAGGTTGGGGGCTGCAATTTTATAGAGAACAGTTTTTTCAAGATGTGATGCAATTCTATAGATTAGTGATTTTGCTTGGGAAACCTCCAGCAAGGGTTGGTGACTATCGTTTTATAGAATACCATTTGGAAATATCCCTCTTGTAGTTTACACTAAAAAAATGGAAACGGTTACCTACCCAGAAACCTTTCATTTTATATACTAACAATTTTGTGTTGGGTGAATTTTGTGTACATTGGGTTTTTTAGATGTTGGGGGCTGCAATTTAATAGAGAACGTTTCTTTCAAGATCCCATGCAATTCTATAGAGGAGTGATTTTGTTGGGTTTCCTCCAGCAAGGGGTTGGGGCCTACTTTTTATAGAATAACATGTGGAAACATGATTTTGGGATTCTGACTCGTCCCTATCTCCCTTTGATATCATCAAGTGGCCCAGAAGCAATTGTATAGCGACATGTTTTGTTATCTTTTTGGGTTTAGAGGGGAAGCTCCCACTTTGAAATAGATGTGATTCTATAGTTCAGGAAGTGTAGTGACATCCGTGGATGTTTGGATTCTGACCAAGACCGTTGGCCATTGATTTTATAGAATCACATTTATCTTGATTCTATACCATCACCCTGGAAACTTCACGGCCAATGGTTCAAGCACAGTTGATTCTATACAACCAGCCGGCAAGCATTGCGGACAATGGTTCCTGCACTTTTGATTTTCTGGTTCATCCTGATTCTTTACAACCAGCCTACAAACATTGCAGACAATGGAAAGTGCAGGCTGACAATATCGAGACAAAACAGACCAGGCAAAGGCAGAATGACTATAATAAAATCATGTAAAAACGGACTGAGGAATGTTCAGAGGAAGCAAGAATGCACTTGCCTTCCAATGCCGGAGTCTGCATCTATAGAATCACTTCAATTTGAAAGAAACACAAGCCAGGGATCTATCATGAAGCCAGCAATCCAGCACAAGGCACAAAATGTTCATTTTTGAGCACTTAAAGTAAACAGTTTAAGCAAAACAAACAAGGTGCCGATCAACTAAGCTAACGTGTTTGAAAGGCTGACAACATAAAGGCACACGGACCAGAAAAAGGCAGAAAGATTATAAAATCATGTAAGAACGGACTCGGGAATGTTGAGAGGAACCAAGCAAGCCGTTGCCTTCCAATGCTGAAATTTGCATGTATAGAATCACTTCAATCTGAACACTTGCAAGTCAGGGATCATGCATGAAGCCAACAATCCAGCAAAAGGCACAACATGTTAAGTTTTGAGCACTTTCAAGTAAACAGTTTCAATAAAACAAAGAAGCTGCCGATCAACTAAGCTAACGTGTTTGAAAGGCTGACAGCATCAAGGCACACAGACCAGGAAAAGGCAGACAGACTATAAAATCATGTAAGAACGGACTCGGGAATGTTGAGAGGAACCAAGCAAAACCCTTGCCCTCCAATGCCCAAATCTGTATTTATAGAATCATTTCAATTTGAACAATTTCAAGCCTGGGATCTATCATAAAGCCAGCAATCCAGGATCCAGCACAAAATTTTTATTTTTGAGCACTTTCAAGTAAACAGTTTAAGCAAAACAAACAACCTGCCGATCAACCAAGGAAGCATGTTTGAAAGGCTGAAAACATCAAGGCACACGTCACACAGACCAGGAAAAGGCAGACAGACTATAAAATCATGTAAGAACAAACTCAGGAATGAGAGGAACCAAGCAAAACCCTTGCCTTCCAATGCCGAAATCTGTATCTATAGAATCAGTTCAATTTCAGCAATTTGAAGCCTGGAATCTATCAGAAAGCCAGCAATCCAGGATCCAAGACAAAATGTTCATTTCTGAACACTTTCGAGTAAACAGTTTAAGCAAAACAAACAACCTGCCGATCAACTAACCTAACATGTTTGAAAGGCTGACAACATAAAGCCACACAGAGCAGGAAAAGGCAGAAAGACTATAAAATCATGAAAGAACGGACTCAGGAATGAGAGGAACCCCGCATGCCCTTGCCTTCCAATGCCGAAATCTGTATTTATACTAATTCAGCAATTTGAGCAATCTCCAGCCTGGGATCTATCAGAAAGCCAGCAATCCAGCACAAGGCACAAAATGTTCATTTCTGAACACTTTTAAGTAAAGAGCTTAAACAAAACAAACAACCAGCCGATCAACTGAGCTAACATGTTTGAAAGGCTGACAACATAAAGGCACACGGACCATGAAAAGCCAGAAAGGCTTTAAAATCATGTAAGAACGGACAAGGGAATGAGAGGAACCAAGCAAAACCATTGCCTTCCAATGCCCAAATCTGTATTTATAGAATCACTTCAATTTGAGCAATCTCCAGCCTGGGATCTATCATAAAGCCAGCAATCCAGGATCCAGCACAAAATGTTCATTTCTGAGCACTTTCAAGTAAACAGTTTCAACAAAACAAACAACCTGCCGATCAACCAAGGTAACATGATTGAAAGGCGGACAACATCAAGGCACACAGACCAGGAAAAGGCAGACAGACTATAAAATCATGTGAAAGCGGACTCGGGAATGAGAGGAAGCAAGCAAGTCTTTGCCTTCCAATGCTAAAATTTGCATCTATAGACTGACTTCAATCTGAACAATTTCAAGCCAGGGACCATGCATGAAGCCAGCAATCCAGGATCCAGCACAAAATGTCAATTTTTGAGCACTTTCAAGTAAACAGTTTCAATAAAACAAACAAGCTGCCGATCAACTAAGCTAACGTGTTTGAAAGGCTGACAGCATCAAGGCACACAGACCAGGAAAAGGCAGACAGACTATAAAATCATGTAAGAACGGACTCGGGAATGTTGAGAGGAACCAAGCAAGCCGTTGCCTTCCAATGCTGAAATTTGCATCTATAGAATCACTTCAATCTGAACAATTGCAAGCCAGGGATCATGCATGAAGCCAGCAATCCAAGATCCAGCACAAAATGTTCATTTCTGAACACTTTCGAGTCAACAGTTTAAGCAAAACAAACAAGGTGCCGATCAACTAAGCTAACGTGTTTGAAAGGCTGACAACATAAAGGCACACAGAAGAGGACAAGGCAGAAAGACTATAAAATCATGTAAGAACGGACTGGGGATTAAGACGAACCAAGCAAAACTGTTGCTTTCCAATGCCGAAATCGGTATGTATAGAATCTCTTCAATTTGAACAATTTCAAGCCTGGGATAATTCTTGATTGATTCCATACACGTTAACGATTTTTTTCTGTCTATATAACTCTTTACATGTCACCATAGTTATATGTCTAGATCTTTCATTATCATTCATCATATTTCAGAAGCAATCTAAAAATTAAAAGCAAACCGTCTTGCTTTCAGAATCAGGCTAATATTTGATCTTAATTGTTATATCTTGTTCGGTGATTTGTCTTGCTTTTTTGTTGACACTTGGGGATCTATAGAATTGTGTTTTGTATTTTTTCTGCTCTGACGCTGGAAATTGGTCTTGAAGAAATTTGAGGTTGTATCTTGCTTTGTTTAGATTCTATTTGATTCTATAGTCTTTGGATGTCTCTGGCTTTTATTTCGTTGTTTTTTAGGGCTTTAAGGAAAATGGTCTGAGCCCATCGAAATACAGACAAGCATTTTTGCAGGACACATGCCTAAGCTGCTATCTTGTACGATTCTATAGGCTAAATAGGTTTTTTTGACCTTGCGCAACCCATTTTCTACTATAAAACGATAATACACAACCTTTTTACTTAATTCACAGGGGGATCACAGGGCCATTGTTTTTTGACTTCTGAGTTATCAAACCCTAAACCTCAAACCCTAAAACCCTAAAACCAAAACCCTAAAACCCGAAAACCAAAACCCTAAAACCCTAAACCATAAATCACTGCGAATAGCCAGTGTTTTTGCATCTTGTCCAAGCCATCTCGACCTTGTACAACATGCTCCATTGCAGTGGCGCTTTATGTGGTGGGGCGAACGTTAAGGCTGGAGGGAACATGTTTTATTCTCCCTAGTAATCAGTAACAAATCGTTGGTTGGCTGATATTTTTCATGGGGTGGTTCAACCACCAACCAGATAGTGATCATTATCAACCACTATAACCATATATAACCATTATTATCCATTATTAACCACCAGTTAACCACCAGTTAACCACCAGTTAACCACCAGTTAACCACCAGTTAACCACTACTTAACCATGGGTTGAAACCACCAACCAGATAGCCATGGCTATCGCCACCATGGCACCCCCATGGCACCACTACACGGCACCACCATCGCCAGCCGAGGCCGAGCTTATGGCCCAGGACCTCGACACGGTGCTGCAAGTGGTGCCCAAGGCGTGAAGCAGAGGCAATGCAAAGTGATTCATGGGGATTTTAATAGGAAGTCGTAGTGATTTATAGGGGTTTCATAGGTTTTTTAATAGGAATTCATGAGGTTTTCATAGGGTTTTTCAATAGGGATTTTAATAGTAATTCCTAGTGATTTTTAAGGATTTAGTAGGGTTGTTGATAGGAATTCAATAGGGTTTCAATTGGGTTCTAATATGGTTTTTGATAGGCATTCATAGGGTTTTGATAGGGTTCTAATAGGGATTAATTCGTAGTGATTTATAAGGATTTCATAGGGATTCACAGTGATGACTGAAGTTTTAATAGGAATCAACGAGGTGTGGATGGGGTTTCAATGGGGTTTCTGAACGGGTTCTAATAGTGACTCTTAGGGATTAATGGTGATTATGAGTCCCATTGATCCCTGGTGATTAATGGTGATTATGGTGACTCTTAGGGATTAATTAGTGACTATTATGGTGATTAATGGTGATTATGGCAGGGTTAATCCTCATGGCACAGGGTTTTGACCTGCCACATGGGAGTTCGCCAACAGCCGTGTGGAGATGGTCACCAGCCGGAAATGTCAGCAGTGGCAGGCAGCCAGGCGGACGTTAGGTTTTCCGCAGCAGCGAAGCACAGACTTCATTTCTGGGGATCTGCTGTGCTTCTGAAATAATGTTTTGAATGATAAATGATGATGAAACAATGATTAAAAAACATAGAATCATAGAAAATTAATGATAAAAAATAGAATCACAATGAATCACAGTATTGAGTGACGAAACAGTGTAACCATAGTCTGCATAAAGTAACTAATCATAAAGTAACTTACCATCAAACAGTTGTAGCCATAGTATTGCGTGACTAAACCGTGTAAGCATAAGCAAGTTGAATGATTGATCCAAACCATCATTGCAAAAATAGTATTCATTGCATAACGAACCAGTACGCTCATATCAAACCATAATCATGGATGAGTCCATATTGCAACCAGAGGATGTGGGATACAGTGAAAGCTGGGTCGAAAAAATGGTGATTGACCCAGTGTTAATCACCATCTAGCAAGTCGTGGTGAGATTCCCAGAAATGGTTGACAAACATCTTCAGGAACCCCCAATTTGAATAGGTGGTCAAAACAAGGGTTTCCAACATAGATTTTCCCATCGACCAACCCAGTGAGAGATCTATTCATGTCTCATCTCTACACCCTACGGGCACTGTCCAACCTCATGCGAGATCTTCCGCAGGTTGAGGATACCATGTTGAAGACAACTGGCCATTTGCAGGACAGCAGACGAGTCCAGGAAGACTCAAAGTTACCACCCACAGTGACTCATTTCTGGGGTTTGGGACAGCATCAATGACTCGAGATACTTGTCTATCGTGTGTTCCGCTCAAAAGGCGTTCTGATGTTAAGTGAGGATTCCAACAATCAGACAGCACTGGCACTTGCAACAAGCAAGCAGTAATATGCACTTTTTTTAGTGTTTTTGCCTGGTTTTGGTCATGAACATTGCTGAGTAGGAAGACGGCAGACCATGGCAGATCAAGGGATCTAGGCTGTTTGATGGTTCGAGTCTTTCTCCTTACAGCTTCTCTGCGAGGAGCGCATTTCCAGTGCTGCCATGGATGTGCCTCGCTTCAGAGCCGCCTGGGGTGTTGAGGATGAAGAATTTGACTGGCCAAGTCATGGCGAGTTGTGAGATGACACCAATGTGGAGACCGTTTGACCTTTCAAAGTCGACCATTCGCAGGATTTTGAACCAAAGATTTTGAACCAAATAAAGATTTTCAAGTGAACTGGATTCTAGTTGAGTGCAGGTCCATCCAATTGAGAATCCCGCTGCGCTGAATGGAATCTGAAAGATTCCGAAAGACTATGTAGTGCTCACAAATCTGTGCAGTTGGCAAGATATGAGCTGTTGCATCTAATGGCTTCCAAAGTGGACCTTTACCTGTTATGACATGCGCAGACTATTGGCCCCTGCAGAGAAAGTTCTTGGGATTGTCAAAAACAGGAAGTGCAGGCAGCTTCACACTGCAGGCAGCTTCAGACTTCAATAGGAAGAGACATATATCGAGCCAAGGAAATGTGAAGGCAATACGCTTCCTACTTACATTACCATCTGTGTTTGTAGATTTGTCAATTCCACCTGATTGTGACAAAACCACCAATGGCCGGATGCAAAACCATAAACGGTCGTTCCCAAAGAAGCCAATGTTCCTAACTAGGAAGAATACCCTTTAGCAAACCGGACTGGAGGACATCCAATGGTCGCAGTAGTCCAACTTCATCATGGTGAGGTCTCCAAGCTCAACGATGCTGTGGCAGTGGATCGCATGAAGGCTGGCAACGCCGGGTGGAAACTGGTCACGAGATACGACCAATGGTGGTTGGTCGTGAAGGGACTGTACGATTTCCAAGTGCAATCCGTGGCATACTGGCAGCCCACTGGCATTCCTTAGTTCAGTGTTCAGTGAAAAAGAAGAGTTGAACAACTAACCGAGCGCCTCACCTAATAAGTCCACCACTAGGTTTAAGTGAATCCACAGTTGTGTGACACCCTCCCATCAGGGGCTAACATAAGAAAACACCCAGCCCACGAAAGAGACTGATGAGATGAAGAAGTCCTGGTGCTCAATGAATCATCTATCCCCCCCTCCCGCGCTACGCCTGCCACGAATTTGCATTGCGTTTCCAATACTGCTGCCACTTTTATGGTTTCCCCTGCGCAGCAGAGAGCAGGAACAACCTATATAAATCCCGATTCCTAAACCTAAAGATGTCGACCTATACCTGTAACTGAAAAACATACACTCGAGAACAATGAACCTAAAAACACAAAACCCAAACGCTAAAACCATAATCATAATTTACCCAGCGCCAAAATGCTGCGAATACCGTGCAAGATTAATCACAATCAAGGAGTTTGGCTCCCAATTGGCTCAAACAGTACACAAAATACCAAGCAAAATCAATCAAAATCAAGGATTTCATTTCTTGAGTGATTTCGATGGATCATAAAACCGTAAAACTATAACCCTAAAAACGGACGACACATGGCCCAAAGGGGTCATAAAATCCAAACACCAGATTTAACTTTCAAAACAGAAGACAAGTCCTAGCTCCAGAATGTTCAAAAAAGCAAACAAAATCAATCAAAATAAAGGATTTCAGCTCCTAATTGGTTCGAAGTGTTCATGAAATGAGAGAATTGGCTCGCATAGGTCCTAGCTCCAAAATGTTGCAAATACCGCCCAAAATCACACCAAATGAAGGATTTTAGTTCCAAACTGCTGCAAATAGCAAGGAAAGCCAAATTCAGACAGAAAACAAAAAAGAATTAAACAACACAACAAAAAAACCAAAATTAATTCCGAACCCAATGGAACTAGATGATTTTGGGGACCCCTATGACTTGAGAAACCACCATTTGAAGCTCAAGGGTTCGTATCCAGTTGGTCTTCATAGCTGGAGATCTTAGCCATAGCGGTTCTTGCCATGACTTCAGATTGGGATGACGTGCGGATGATGGGTTGAAGATCTCAGAATTAGCATGAGTTGGCAATGCAGATTGCTTCGCCGTCAATATGCTTTCTTACATAGATAATGATCATCATCCTTTTCCAAAATCTTCCGTTCGTATCCATGAAGAGTACCGAATCACAGTAGTTCGTTATCCATATCCATCATTACTTGAGCATCCATTGATTGTCCGGTTGACAGGGCACGGCTGTGTGAGCCCTATCAATAGGTTGGCCATTGTTCCCTAACACCAATTCTGGAGATGCGCACGATGCCATAGTTTACCCACAGTCACCCCAGTTCCAACCCGGGGTATCCTCGTGTTTTTCTCTTTATACCATAGTTTATATCATATCTATCCTTCACCAATCGAAATTATATCACAGTTCAACCAGTTTTCCGAGTTTCTGTTGGTTATTCAACCAGTTTTGAAGGATTTTTCCTTCAATCCTTCAACCAGTTATTTACAATCAGATTTATGACCTCCACTGATCTGGATTTATGACCTCCCTGGTTAACCCACAGGACTCTCCCTTCTCCCACGTCGCCGCCCCGGGACCTCCAGGTGTCCGGCACCACGGAGCGCCTGGAGAGCCGCATGAAGTCCTTGGAGTCGGATCTTCGGGAGGCGTCCGTGGGGGTCAACCCGCCACGGGCTCCAACCCGTGACTCAACGACCGCTGGGGATGGATCGTTAAACCAACAACAACAAGCCGGTTGAACAACAACCATGGTTGTAAACAACCATGGTTAATGATAGGGGGATAAGCAACAACAATGGTTCAACAACTGCTACATGATGGTGAATTTGGTGCTTTTGGAAGGGGATTTAGATGGGTTTATACGGGATTATAGTGGTAGGGCTTGATAACAACACATACATAACATCAATAGGATGGTTTCTCAAGCCATAGGGAACCCTCCCAAATTATGCTTGGTTTGACATTATAAATGATTAATATAGAGGATGATTTGTTTGGGATTCTCCTATTTGGAGAAACTATCTTATCAAGTAATAAGGGATATGATTGATCTATATGATGGGATCCAATGGGGATAGTCACTATGCAATATACACATAAAGGGATGTATGATAGCAATCGATCGTTTGTTTGTTATGATATGTTGACAATTGACAATGGATTGATCTATATAATGTTGTATCAATGGATATGATTCCTGATGCATCAGCAGGAGGTGGAAAGCATTAACCAACTGGGATAGCCAACGTGGGGGGTACCACTCATTGACCTCTCCTAAAAAATCAATTTGTAGAGCCGCACCAGCCAAATGAGAGATTCTGGCAGCCTCTGCAAAGAAATCGAACACTGTATATTCAGCACCACAGATCGCCCCACGCTGATCTCTGGGAACTGCAAGTGGCGTTGTCCCCAGAGTGACAACCTATAGGATGCCTCCAAGAAATGGACATTAAGACTGCCAACCAACGTATACCTGCTTGCTAGCAGGTTACTTCATGTGAGCGCCATCCAAGAATCAGGAACACAAGTCCAGCTGCTTTTTTTTCCATCGCTACTATCGTTTGTTGACTGTCAACAACAGCCGCCTGCTGCATTCACAAGAAATCAACAGCACACATTTCAAGACTCTACCTGGGCAAACTTCCGCTATAAGCGGCGTAGATACGGCAAATGATGTCAGATGCTCGGAGATCATGAAAGATGATAAATGATGACACCTGCTTGTACTCGATTGTCAAGGCGGACACATGATTGTGAGTGATATGGGATGACAAACCACAATAGGGACCAGCAAGTTCGGGATACAATCGCATTCTTGCGTAGAATGTGTGATTCGTTGGGACAGATGTGTCCGGCAACAACGAAGCTTTGGGTTCCTGCAGCTGCAGGCTGCCGAAGCTTCAGACAATCAGATACACTGCCAAATATTCATATGGTGGTTTCTCAAAATAGGGAGCCCCCAAAAATGGCTGGTTTATTGCTACAAATAGTTAATAATGGATGAGTTGGGGGTCCTCTTATTTTGAGAAACACCCAAATTGGCGGATATTGAAGACCCTACCAAGGTCACACTAACCTCCAGTAGCGATCCTGACATGCTACCCCTAGAAATTGTATCCGACCAAACTTGGAGCGGGGGCTGGGTCTGAACCTAAAAGCTGCTCATCTCAAATCTACTGGACACACTGGGTCTTCCCACACGTTTCTTTGTGAATTTACTGCAGGTGCCTCCGTCGTTTGAGAACACCGGGGTACTTTTGGGTCCGTGAATCATGGAAGTGCCATCCTGGTTTTTGTGCCATGTGTGCGGAATTGTGTTTGTGTCAGTACCTCCTCTGGTTGGTTTCCAGCAAATGTTCGGATCAATCCACTTGGTGGTTTCAACCATTCATTTTCCTCCATATATTGGACAACCATTCCCATTTTGGTTCCCATCTCATGGAAACGCACCGGCACCCGGCACCGCTAGGAGCTTGAGCAAAAACATCTGAAGCTACAAAGGACCATCACCAGGCGGCAGCTGTTGCTACCAACACATGCTGGAGCGAAGATCGGAGGTATGGCTAGCGGCATTGGGAAGACCCAACAATCAACTGATAGACTCTGATAGACTGATAGAGGGGATTCGGGATTCTTGACACATGGGATTACAACTGTGGACCAGCCACGACATAGTGGCATGATCCTGGCTCCCCCTTTGAAAAAAACCCGTGAGGTGCTTGGCGATGCCCTGAATACCATGATCAGTGGATGTCCGGGCGGTATAACCTGATGACATGTCCCTGCATGGGTTACCATGGGGGGTATGTTGCTCCAGAGCTGTGTGATGTCGAGCTCCAGTAGCTAAAGGGATTCGCAGTTGGTTGATGCTAACAAGGGTTTCACATGAAGCAATGAACCATCAACCGAGCCCCCAGTTCCAAGCCCTTTGCAGAATCTTGCAGAAACCTTTGGTTTGATGGTGTTTGATGGTCCTTGAAAGGTTGATGAGCGTGCTTTTTTTCATTGACGACCCTTTTTTAACTCTGGGGGCTTGAAACATGTTGAAACCACCTGCCCTTGTGTCACCTATCAGGACCTATGTCATTGGAGACGCATCATTCATCTGCTGCCCTGCCACCAGCCATGGATTTCTCCAGGCAACTGGAGAGCATGAGCAGGGCCTTGATCGAATCCGAACGAGGAATGTTGGGAGCCTCACTGGGCAGACCACCCTTGGCAGTGCTAAGTGAAGCCAAGGGTGGCACCAAGGGTGGTGTGTAAGACCTTTGGTTTTCTACTTGGGGTTCACGTATCAAGAGAAGGGATGAAAAATCACATCTCCAGCGGCTCAGCCTTCTGCCAAGGCCAGGCATGACCATGCAACCTGACGCCCCGACCTCAGTCACACGGGGATGGGAGTGCCTGGGCCGCGTCCATGTGGTCAACAGATCCACCTGTCGTAGTGCCCCTGGATCCAATTTGAGCATTTTCATATGGAGTCATTAATCCTTATTTATCTCATTAACCACCAGCCAATCAGATTAACCACTTCCGCAAAGCAACCATCTTCCGGTTGCAGCATTGACATTTTGTTGCTGATTGTCCGATCAACCTGTGGAATGAACCATGGAAGCATGAAATTGAATCATTCTCTCTAACCACAAACCCATGAGATGAAACATGAATCATTCCACGCTTAACCATCAAAACTGTAGCTTCACCACTAGCTTCCTCTAGCTCAACCATCTGAGCACTTCGGACTCCCAAGTGTTTTCTCCATCTGAGGTGGGCCTCATGGGCTCCGGCATGGGCAGTGGGCAACGGCAAGTGGACTTCGAAATGCCGGGCATGGCAGGTGGTCTCGATCCCATGCAGCAAAGCATGCAGTCAGGGTCCGGGGCTCCCAGATGGGCTGAAACCACCTGGATCACAAGTTTTCATTCTTGTGATGCCATGAAATCCATGAAATGATGATTGAAATGCCATGAAAATCCATGAAATCCATGGATTTTGATGGATTGAAATGCCATGAAATGCCCATTTTTGTAGATTCTTGGGCTTCAGAGCGGTGGCTAGTGATGACATGAATGTTTGATCATGTTGGCAATCATGATGACTCAAGGGTTGCCAATGAGAACGACCAAAGTCTCTTGGCTTTTTACAGCGGTCTTAGGAAATTGTCTTCATCCCAAAGCCACAGGTTGCAAGCTGTGGGTTCACTGCAATAGAAGGTGAAGCAATCTCTTTGTCCAAGCAACGGCTTGGAGAATCTGGGAGAAATTCTCAAACATTTGGATGTGATTTCCGGAGATAGCAACCTCACAACCTCACAACCTTACATCCAGAGTTCCAAGCGAAGCTTCGAGTTCTCAGGTTCGGGACCTCCCGTGTTCAGTGAGCTGAACTGGCCAATGAATCAGACAATGACAACGGTCCGGCGCAGCTGAGAAACCATCCATGGGTTCAGCTCAGCTCAACTCGTGAAAGTTCGGCTGCACCGGAAATCAATTAACAAAAACCACGTCCCAACAGGACGTCACGCAAACCAGCTTCAACTTGCTGCTGTCATCCCAATCTTTTCCTATGAAAGTGAGATGGAACAGGACCCGTAGTGATTTTTTGTTGACTTCAGTGGCAACGTGGAGCGTACACTATGGCAAACCCCAAGATTGCTCTCTGTCAATGGGCATTGCGGAAAAAGTCTTTGATGCCTCAAGTTCATGTTCGGGAAAGTACAGGTGTCCTTGAAGATACCTGCGCCTGACTTTCTAGATATTGGATGGCAGCAGGAGCACTCAGATGGACCCATGTTTCAAAGCATAGATTCATCATGACCACTTGCAACTATGGTGAACTTTTCATTTTGGATCCAATACCATAGGTTACATGGTTAATTGTATCAAAGCCGTCAGGATCAGCTGCAACTTTTGAGTGCTAAATGTTGACACCGGCACCTGCGTTTTTGGCTGCAGCTATTGTAGTGAAGTGGGTGAAGAACGCCCACAGCTTGCCATGGCTGAAGAAGATGAGGTGCTCTGACCGCGCAACGTGGGCCTTCTACACTAGTTGCAAGAATAAGTTACGTTTTATCGCGCAACTCATTATATGGGTGTTTCTCAAAATAGGGGTACCCACAAATCATCTATTGATAGTTGATAGTAATGAACCTACCATTCTTGGAACTCCCTATTTTGAGAAACACCCATATCATGTAGATACTTGTGAATCCTACCCTAGACCTACTACGCTTGTTAACTAGCTGAGAGCAGATTATGTCAGTATTACTCGGATTGATACGTAGATACTATTTCAGTTGTAATCAGCCGATCTACAGCTCCATATCAATCATGATATAGGATCCAATGTCAGTTTTATGGTGGGGCTGTAGGTAAATTCACAATAATCTCATACTTCAAAGCCGGACTTGTACGTAAGTCGCAAAAGCTATGCCAGGCAACTCTTGCAGTGTTCACAATGGATCAGCACTGGCAAAAAGTTCATGAAGTGATTGCCGAACAAACTGGTTGACTGATAAACTGGCTGTTTAGTTTAGTGGTCAACCAGTTTTTGAACTGATTGGTTGCAAACTGGTTGTGTAAAAGCTGGTTGGTTCATAAACTGGTTACAATGGTGAATGGACAAATCGACTGGTTGATTGATGGTACGCCACTGGATAGCCTTTGTCACACCTCGTTGGAAATGAGATCCTGAGGTGAAAGCCCCAGCGACCACAGAGCGCGGGGAGGCGGGGAAGCGCTGTGACCCACTTCGAAACCGACATCAAAACGGACATCCGGAGCTCAACCTGGTCTATGTGAAATGATGACTTCTACATCTCATAGGAAGCTGATCGTAGGGTCGTTCATCAACCAATCGACTAAGGCAATGTGCGAGAGGTTGTTCATAAACTCTCTTTGCCGTGGACAAACCCGCAGCACATTCTCCGTCCCAGGCTTCTCCGAGCACCAAGAGTGCAGTAGTTCGGAGCTCAAAGTTCCATCGGGGAATAGCTGTACCTTGGAGCCAGGGATAGGATGAACATGGATGACAATGCAGACACTAGGAAGAGTTTAATCAGCAACACTGTGCCTTTGGTGCCTCAATATCCCACCATGCTTGTCAGGCGAAAGACATTGATGAGGAGGACAAGCTTTTCTTCGTGTGATTTTGCTGCCCACGTTCACGTGTCAGCAGACAAGATTTGATGACTTGAGACATGTTGATGTTTGTCAAAGGCATCAGTGGATCAGAAATGTTTGCCCAACATCAGTTGATCAGATCAGATCAGATCAGTTGATCCAACCTTTGATCAGATCAGTTCACCCAACCTTAACCGTGCCATGCTGCACGCTGTACGCGCAGATCTCAGCGTTGATCAGCAAAGCGAGGCAAAGACTTGAAGGTGCGGCAGTAGAACGACTGTGATGCCTCCCAGAAGTGCCTTCCATGGGTAAACCATTCCTGCATGTATGATCAGATCTCCTTGGGGAGTTTCATGTTTGGGGCACTTTTGGGAACCTTCCTGTCATGGCTTGTTGATCATTCGTTAACCATTTACAGGACTACCGATTCATGAACCACTATCAACCATCATATAACCCTTTCAACCACTATGAACCACTATTAATATAACCATTTATGAACCATCACTATCAACCACCATATAACCAGCTTAGTTGCTACCCAACATGGGCTGCTTCCCTGTGGTTCCACACGGAGGTGTCTCCAAGACCATGGAAGACAACGGTGGAAAGCTGAAGAAGTTGGAGAAAGGGTCGGGGCTCCGGCAGCGAATGGATGACACGAGTAGAACTAAGAACAGTATGAAACTGAGAGTCTATTGAGAGTAAATGGTCAATGCACAATGTTTCCAATGTCTATTGAGTCTTTGTCTATATACTATTTTTACAATGTCAGCATTTTAATGATAACAATCAGTAAGCATTTACCAGTGATTTAAGCACCAGCACTGAGTAAATGACTAGTGTAATGATGTACTGTATTTAAATCATGATCAGTAAAGAAATAAAGAACCCCAACATTTTCCAGTGATTTACTAGTTCAAGCAAAGTATAACCAACGGTCACTAGTATTTTCGCAATAACCAACTATACCCAAGGTCGATAAACAACCAGCCACCGGCATGCCTGGAAGGGCCGTGGTTGGCTCTGATTCAAGAGCGAATTGGCCGAACAACCACGAAGTAACCATTAGTGGATGCAACGTAGATTTAGATGATGCTTGGATTTCTGAGCAAGCCGTGGCATCCAAGTGCCTGTTTACAAACCAGCTGTTGTTCTGGTAATCCCAAAACGTTCAAGTCTGGAGAAGAGGTACGTGCAGCATGATGGCTGGCAAACTGATATCAGTATACATACATCGCCTTCTCTCTCTCTTTCTCTTGAAATTTATACATCTACTAAACAACACATATGGAATCATGTCTATGACATGTACTAGATTCACGTAGAATCACTTATGAATGCTATGTATCACCGGTAGTGGATGATCTACTTGTAAGAGTTGGACTTATGATTATTCATGTATCTACCAGTGGCGCCTCGCGGGAGGTTCTCAGACCTGAAGAGGCAACAAGCCCACGTGGCTCGCGAACAGCAGCAGGCGCATCGCCAAAAAAACCTGGGGCAACCGGGCAACCCACGAGCAACCCACGAGCAACCCACGAGCAACCCATGAGAAACCAATGGGGCAACCCAGGCTGATGATGATCTCTCATGTTTTGATCACCATTCAATGGTTGAATTATGAAACGTTTTGTAGACATATGATATATTCGGTCATTAAACAAGACTCGACGTTCTGATTCCAAATTTGATAGTGATTAAGCGCATATTTTTGAGCTATGTGCATGTATATGTATATATGTACACGTATGCGTCTTTGTGCTGTGTTTGTCGTGTGATGGTCACGACGTGATGCTATAAATTGGCATCAACCAACCAAACCAACCAATGAGACGGGTTTAGTAAACCACTCATGGAGATGCCGTTGTGCCCTTCTCATTGTATTATCAACCCTGAGCGTTACATAGCCGTAACTTGGCAAAGCCTCGTTGTTATTCGCCACAACCGTTGCAAATGTTTATGATCAGTGGTTCCGCCATGTATCCAAGAGAGGAATTACCAGTTTGGTTTCCTTTTTGATGATTGATAGTGGTCGTACCCTGCTACTGATTATTCCCGCCACAGCACTCGCCCTCAATTTTCTATTTCGATATACCTCATTGGGTACCGGGAGTAGGATGTATTTGATATGAACAGGTGCTGCCATGACGTCACATTTGATTGACACTGGGCACAGCTGGTGCAGGTCATCGGTTCCCTGCAGAACGGCCTCATCACCACGTGAGGTCCGCACATCAACAGGAAGCTTCACCAGGCTTCACCAGGCTTCACCTTTTTTTGGGCCACCAAACTGTTTGTTTCAACCCCGAGAACTGGAGCACTCTTTTGCCCAAACACGGTGTGCACACTTGGGCTTTGAACCTGGCCCGCGTGGCATACAGCAATCCTGCATACGTTGAAGTCTCGCACAGGGCCCGTAGAGCTCTCATGTGCGTTCCTTGCCGTGCTGATTCTTGGAGCTATGTGCATCTGGCATGGAACCCTTGAAAAAGATGACATTTGTCCTTATTCGGTTTTAGGGATAGATGGCGGAGCATGGGATTGTAGACAGTTTGGTTTCGGGACGAGGGTCATTCGAGATGATCGGGCTCGAAAAAGCTCAGTCTTGTACAGGGATCTTGCACAATTCCTCGTAAGACCATTCCAATGGATCTTGCACAAACCTTCTCACTTGTCACAGGATCCCATACAGAATTCTTGCCAAAGGTGATCTGAAGAAGGCTCTTACATAGATCTCCCCAAGCAGTCAAACTGTCTCAAAGAATCTGAAACTAGAGTTCCTGGCGGGGAAGCTGCGATCTTGTGTTCGCCCTGCGAAACGATGTGATGCAGAGTTCTTGCTGAGTGGCCGTGTATAAATCTTGTCAAAGGTTTCAGTGTATCAATCTTATCAAAGGATCTTGTGCACTCTCACAGGATCTCATGCATAGATCTTGCCAAGGGACCTCATGCAAGTCTTTCTGAGGGGATCTTGCGAAAGCCCCGTGAAAGGATGGGGCATAGACTGTACAGAGTTCTTGCCAGGGAATCTTGTTTGAATCCTCTTCAAAGAGTTCCTACATAGGTCTTCTCAACAGATAGCTTTCTCACATTATCCCAGGCAGGGCTCTTGCCAGAGATCTTCTCACAGGATGCGCGAAGATTTCCAACGGATCTCATACAGACCACTGGCAGAACTCCTCTATTTAGAGATCTTTTTCATGTGTGCCTGTGCACGGTTTGCAGTCTCTTTTACCTTCAGGGTGTTGGTCTGAAAGGATGATTTGGATCAATGTCAAGGATGAGATGGGAGATAGATACATTTAGATTTATTCAGAATGGTAAAAAACAATATGTACATGTATGTACTGTAATGTATTGTCTTGCAGATATGCATGTACATCCAGAGATATGTAATTTGCACATGGGCACTTATACACACATGTATCAATTTGAAACTTCCATCGATTCAAACACATCTCTGAAGCGAGTCCCTACATGACTTCCGGGTCAGCAGCTGTGGACCTCCAAGCAGGCGACTGCCACATCCTCATCGCGCTCGAGTGATGCATCGTTTCCACCTGGGGAATTCTGCACGACCTGAACCAGAAACGTTTCTTCTCATGGCTGGTTCCACACCAAATCCCAGCAACATGGGCACTGGGTCATCGCAAGGGTTCGACTGGAAGCATCCTCTTGAAGAACTCATCAGATTGCCCCTAGAAGAGACGACAGTCTTTGCTTGTTGCTTGCTACGCTGTTTCACCGTGCTAAAAAGAAGTGCAGCAGACGAGTCCATAGTTTCCGTGTTGTCGGTGTGAACCCAAACGAAAGCTTGGAACTTAGACATCACCATTGGAGCCTTCACTTCTCCCAAACAATTTCTGGTCCAACCCATTTCTGGTCAGAATTGTTAAGCTAAGATGGTCTTCACCATTGAGGATAGCCCCCCACTGTTCAGCCAAGGCTCACCTCCAACCCACCAAGGGGTCCCGTTGAGGTCCTCCCTGAGACCCGAGTAGGTACAGCTCTACACCTTTGTGTCGAAAGTGGGGGCCAGGTGAGCAACGGATTTGAAAGAAACTCACGTAATGTATAAGACCCATAAGGCCAGTACATTCAGAATACATCACTGGCCATTTTCAGGATATTTCAGGTAAACTGGTGCCAGTGTGTATTACCATGCTCTATTGGGGAGTGGTTCATGACCGCAGCAGCGAAGCACCACGGCATCCACGGCTCACACTGTAGCATTCGGTTCTGCAGCTTCTTCCGCTGACCAAGTGCTCGCCTTGTGACTTGGAGTTAATCCCTGGAGGTATCCCTTTGAAGGATGCAGGATGGCGGTCATGTTAGTATGAGTGGGTCAGCAGGACTCATGAGTATTGGTTGATTAATTCTCGAAGGTGAATTTTGGCAACATTAGTACTAGTGGGTGAGCATCACTGACCAATGTTGATGGATTCTGTCATGTTCTTTTCGACTGATATCAAGTATTCTAAAATGTTACCCAGTATACTCAGTATACTCACCATTGTAAGAGATTGAGTTGTATTTTTAAACATGATCCAACAGTATTGCTATCTGATCCTTCTCCCAGCAGGTTCCAAAAATATGAGACCAGCAGTCATGAACAGCTTCTGTGCCGAAGAGTGCGACGGTTTGGCAACCCTTTGCATTCACATGAGACCAATTGGGGCTACTTGAGTGACTATCCGAGTATGAAAGGTGGTGAACAGATAGGGGACTGAAGACAACGATTACCCGACATCAGACTCACACATTTGATGTGTCTTCGGAAACTGGAGATATTGAACGTAGCTAAGCTAACTACAGGACCGTGAACTTCGCAGAAATCATTGAAGAAAAGAGGGAATCATTGGCAATGGAGAACCTCAGATGTCTTGAATGAATGATTTTTCGGAACTGACTCTTCCTACTGTTCCTGTCTCGATAGATTTTACTGATTCTCCAAAGGCATGGCTTCGCTGTGGGTGTGAGATTTGGGTTTGAAGGTACATTGATTGCACGTGTTGGTGGCATCACAAATGCCCATGGTGGGATCAAACTACTTCAGCTCTATTGAGCTTGAGTACATCCTGAAGCCACTTGGGAAGCAGTTGGAGGAAGTCCGTTAGCTCCAGCTTTTTCTTGTTTGTGTCAGCTAAGGCCATGGGAATTTCCTTGGAGGGTGCCACAGCTGCAGAGTCCTCAGGTTGGCACCTGGCGATCACAGGTCGGCGGTCTCCATGATTGCCACTGTGTGCTGCGATCATCGTGGTTCATTATTGGTTCCAAGGTGGGAACCCCGAGTTATAAGTTGGTCAGCCATTGAACTATGGGTATATCTTCCAACTTATAACCAACAAGTTATAGCCTACTTTTGGTTACCACCTTGAACTATGGGTATATCGGTATATCTTCCAAAACTAGCACTTACCCAGCTCAACCCCAGCTACAAACCAAGTTAGCTAACCAGGGGGCCACTCCTTGTATGGTTATGTGGGTTGTATCTCCACCATTGCATCAGAGCCAGGTCTAGGACGTAGCGCCTGCGCTGACTGCAAGCAGTCCACTGCTACGATTGGTGGTTGATCATGGTTGATGATGATTAGTTAATGATGGCAAATAGTCGTGGATGATGATTAATACCGGTGAATGGTGGTTGATGTTTACTGAAATGATGGCAAAATGTCATCAATCTCCAGAGTCTTCTTCATACTTTTGCTCCGATTGCATGTGCTCCACACATGGGGCAGCAGTGGAGGGGAGCGGGGACTACACCTGGAGCAGCGCTGAGGCATGTGCAGATGGCAAGGGTAGCACCTCCAACAAGGCTCTGGTGACACCTGGTAGAAGAGTTCTTGATGCGCAAAACCTGGGAACTCTCGGGGCACTGGTACAAAAGATGCCTCTTCACAACCACTGCTGGCCCAATGCCGGTGGTTGTTGGTGAGCACACATCATTTTCGATGACAGGCGCGGTGGGCCGACCTCTTCGACGAGGCCAGCAGCAAACTGCACTGAGCTCGCAGCTCCCGTCGCGGGCTCCCCGATTGCGTCGCGTTGGGCGACCGTCAGGTGGAAGAGGAGAACAGGGAGATAGGTCCGGACTACTTCCAGAAGCCCACCGTCAATTCTCCTCCGTGTGAGGAGCTTGCGGCGTTAATGACCTGCTTGGCTTCGCTTTGGAGCTTTTCAAGTGAGTTCCAGGGCACATGTTCATTGTTTTTGGCAGCAAAATCTCACACATTTGCTTAAGAATAGTTACTTGATGGTCAGTAGTGTATGTATATTTGGTTCATGATAATGGCTAATGATTGGTGGATGCTCACCCAAAATGTCCTATAGCTGTGCCCGTGTCATCGCGTTTGAAAGGAGGAGAGCGGCAAGCTTGGGTCCGGGCATTTCGACCAGGTGCGTTTTGAAAGATTCGGAGCGATCGCAACAGTATGCCATGGTTGTTGGGTCAGGCGGGTAGGCTCAAATCACAAAGTAATAGATTCAAATCACCAAAGTGCCAAATTCATCCAAAGTCAAATTAGACGGCACTTCAAAACTAACACCAAATCTATGCGATTGCATTCCATGTTTGCAGAGAATTGTCTCTTTACAATCTTCTTGGGGCTCGCCAGGTTAAGCAAAGTGGCTCCTCCCAGTTGTGCATTGGGTAGCCAAAGCTTTGCGGCGCAAAAAGTATCTCTATATATTTACAACACTGTAACCAATATAATATAAGGATCATACATGTAGGTTAAAGTCTGAAGTATTAGCTGTACAATCTGAACACACTGAACAATATCCATCATTGTATTTTGGTTCAGTACTGAGGCCACTGCAACCGCAGGTTCTGGCACATTAAATGCACTCACAAGAGTGGATCATAGAGATTTTTTCTGAACCGTGCTCGGAAAGAACAAGTTAGTCGGATGGTTTCCCAGAATCGCAACACATCTCAATCTTCCCTGACGGGTCATGGCTGGGGCAAACATGGGGAGCTGACCCAGTTCGAACCACCAAAGCCAGCTGTGAACATGGCGCGCTGCCTGCTGTTGGTGCCAGGTCGTGATTGGCAACACGCCACCTGCAGATACCAAACAACGCGCCTTGCCACTGGCTGAGTGACGACTAGTGAAGCTGACCTTTCACGCTCAGACCTGGAGCTGTGTTGCAAACTCGAGGCATTTTACATTGGGCTCTGCCAGTCCTAATCTGCAAGTGCCAATATGAGCGTTTCTCAAAACGGGGGACCCCCCAAATCATCCAATAATTCACACATATTCACACGCATGTAACCCAACCATTTTTTGGGTACCCTATTCTTGGCAGCTACTTGATACCAGCTTGTTGAGTTCAATATCTGCAGTTTTGGGCGAACGCGCGGCTGTGCAGCTCAGGCAGAAAGACTGGAGGGCGAAGAAGTTTGATGCCCAGCAATTGGACTTATACCAGTTGGATGTTTCTCAACCCATGGGGGTGGTTTACTGCTACACATGATCAATACGCTGGATGATTTTTTTGGGTACCTCCATTTTAGGAAACTACAACTTAAGGAACACCCTCAATCGTAAGTTTAGATGATCAACCCGCCAACCAGCGCGCACATTCAGGATATGGATCTGCATAGCATCGATCAAGCCAATCAAACCAGACTTCGCTTATGTGGCTTGAATCCATGCACTGCTCAAGATCGCAATGTCCGAGATGGTTGCTGATACGTTTGTGGACAGCCTCGCCTAGCCCTGGGTAGTGCTGCGAGAAGATGCGCTCTATGACCTCTAATGATCTCTATGGGTTTTTGAAACAAGTTCCCGCTTGAAGCCCTCAAGGTGTTTTTTCATACAACTTCATGATCCAACAATTTCAAGTGCAGTTGTCCTGAGAGGGTTTGTCAACACAAATGGATACAAATGGTGCGTGCGTTGCCCATTTCATGCTGGTTTCCAATTGCAATCTTTAAAAAGCATTGTAATCAAAATAAAACATCTCTAAACAAAGCATTTTTACAACAGATTCTGATAGATCTGAGTCTTTGGGTCCCTGCTTGGGGGTTCAACGCGCAACTGCCTGAGGCTTGATACGTCCCCCATGACCTTATTGGGCTCAAGAGCCAAAGGCCCAGGCCCCACCCGAGCCGGGTGTGGTATTGGAGTTGGGTTCACTGGTTGTCCAAACCCTTGCAATTGGTGGTAAAAACAAGGGTTATCAATGTAGATTTTCCCATCAACCCACCTAGTGACCAAGGTTCATTGGTAATTCATAGCTATGGTGAGCCGCTTCAAAAATGCCAAGCATCCGCTTCGGTGGTCTTTCGAAGGATGGGGGGGACCAGTATCGGTGAAACGATCGACCTGCTTCGGAGATCCGAGATGGGGATGGTCAAAAAGAGTTAGCAGCCAAGGTGTATACCGGTTGGTGGTTTCAAACTTTTTTGTTTCCCTAGTATTACAAACCAAACGGTTGGTTGGTTGACAAGTATGTTTGTCACCCACCAGATACTGATCATTATTGGCCATTGTGACGACCATTTTCCACTATTCACCTTTACGTCAACCACCAACGAACCATGGTTGAAACAACCAATGCCCGGAGAAAAAAAAAAAAAAACACAAATCTGGTCCAGACGCAGGGCCGCCTGGTGCCGCCATGTGCTGTTCGCCTCAGGACGTGGCTTGCGATGGTGTGCCAAGGCTGGGAAGTGGGAAGTTAATCCCGTGGCCTTGATCTTAATGGTGGTTGAAGATTGTGTACAGTGGTGGTTAATAGGTGGTTAATAGTTCAGGACTAATGGTTAATAGTGGTTAATAGGTTAACCACCACTGTTAACCACCTATTAACCAATGGTGGTGATCTATTTTCGTGGCTAATGATGGTTAAACTTCAGGGCCTTTTTTTCGGCTCACCTTGGTTAACTGATGATAGTGGTTGATTAAGCATGGTTAAAGTTGTCTATATGGCTGATAAATGATGGTTTGTAGTAGTGGGTTAATGTTTTGGGTTACTGTGATTGTTTAAATGATGACTGATGATGGTTACTTGTGGTTGACAGCGGTTGATGATGGTTAATCATGGCTATGAATGCTTTGAGCTGATGAATAGTTGGTTGAAAACGGTTTAAGGTGATTGACGAATAATGATGAATAATGGGTATAAATGGCTGATGAACAGCAAGTCGTCCTGGTTTATCTCATGCCAGACATACCTTGCAGGTTTGGAACAGGGAATCGTGTTGGATAAGGAAGTGTTTAGTCATAGTCACGGCATCGAGCGAATCCAGCCGCCCAGATAAGTGCGTCCTAGTTGTAAGGGGTTGCAGCACCCATGCAGTAAAGTATCAGTCCGTCGGAATTCCAGGCAACTCAAGATTTTCCAGGAAGGGAACAGGATCCTGCAAGGCTTTGTTCATGGCTCGTTCATGGCTCTTGTCAGGTTCCTAACTCTACGGGTCAAGTTGCTCCAGATGTGCAGCCTGTTGAGCGCTCAGAAAGATATGTACCCATCATGCACCAGAGGTACCCATGACGACAATAGTTGTACAAAATCATTCAGTTGAGTGTGTCTGTGCATGCGTGCTGTTGTGGGCATACATCAAGTCGGTACATTGGAATTCATGCAGCCGACAGTTGGTTTCCAGTGCCAGTGATCACTGGTTTCAGTGATGAGTACTGACAGATGGCACTGGCTTCACTCGCACTGAAAGGCACTGATCAAGGTTCTCATTAGTCATTAATCACTGTTCATCCGATTTGCTACTAATCACCATCAATCCCACTATGAATGATCTTGAGTGATGAATCTCACTATTAATCAAAATTAGTGACACATCATTGATGGTATAAGTACTGACATGTGATCGGCTGGAGTCAGGATTATGTCATATGGCTGCTCGCTTTCAGGGTTGCCACAACGCGATAAGGATAAAGTGACAATGAACTCACTGAAGCTGAAAACCGGATTAAGAAAAAGTGAGCACAGAAGCACCAGCTATGGAGTCAGGGTGTTTGCAATGGTCAACAATCACCATGGTACTGGCAACCATGACAATTAATTATGGTCAAGTCACATAATGATAGCCTATAGCTGGTAAGCTACTTTTTAAGATAGCAATGACAACCAAGGATTAACCCTTGATTAACCCATGATTAACCATCATAAACATGGGATCAACCATCATTAATCATCATAAACCATTATAAAGCATGATAAACCATCATAAGCCATCATAAGCCATCATAAACCATCATCAACCGCGATAAACCATCATAAAACAGCACGGTTCCCCTCACCAACATGGTGCCCGCCGCTTGCTGGATCCGATGCTCGATTGCACGACATCGAGGCTGGCAGCAAGAAAAGTGCTGAGGCGCGGTGTAGATGATGCGAGAAAAGCACCGGTCCGATTCCCTTGGTAAATGGTACAGTCGGTGGGCCCCCCTGGGATCATTAATGGTGATATAACTAATTGATGGTAGAGATAATTATAGTTCAATGGATTAACGGTTACAAGTTGTATCTATAGTTATATCAAACCAATTTGAACCATGGATCATAGTTATTATATCAAAGTATAGCGGCTTATTTGCCAGGGGGGCCCATCGAACTATAGTTATTTAATATTATCGCCATTGAACTATAGTTATATCTACCATTAATGGCTATGGGTCATTATTAAACAACCGATAATGGGGGATACTAAGCAACAATAAGAGGGAAAAACAATGGTTAATGATAGGGGAACCATGGTTAATGATTGGGAAATATCATTGATAAATGATTCTAATGGTTGTCCTTGAAGAACTGGGTATACCCAATGCAATCCCAATGAAACCGATGATTGTCTTCGAAGAATGTTCATACCCAATGAAACTGAGCAAAAGGTCAACCAGGACATGATTGATTCTGGGTACACGCCATTGGCGGACAAAGGCAAGAAAGCTCGAGTGATGTCTAGACTACTTGGATGGGGCTGTCAATAACTAGATGCCCAACCAAGATCCGTTTTCCATTCAAAGGATAGCTTCTTTCGATGGTTTTTAAGCATTGCACAGGCCTGGGCTAAGCCTGAAACTGCTCAAGATGGAGCATTGGACCAGGCCATCGGAATGCTGGGCGGAACAGCTGGGGCTCTGAAGATCTGCATTCTGCAACATTCTGGGCTTGGAATTCCCACATTTTCAGGCAAGGCCTCCATGCCAACACCCACAGAGTGGCTGTTCACAAGCTCCGCACGGGATCGGTCAACGAGCCATGTCAGGGCTGGGACGACTGCTCTTTCGACGGCAAGTTCGGGTCCCTGGAAAGCGAGGGCTGTTGATGGTCACGCGATGTCACGCATGGCGCGGCTGAGGAGCGGAAAGAAGAAGCAGTGCCAGTTCATCATTGGCATCGAAGAGGAGAGTCACTGCCCAGGGTGGTAGAGCAGCCATAGGAGCCAGACACAAAATGATAGTCAATTGCGTTTAGGTGTAGCTTTACACATGGAGACGTGCTTTGTTGATTTTAGTCGAAAAACGATAGGGGACGGCCTAAAAACGATACCCCGAAGGAGTACTCCAAAAATTGGAAAACGATAGGGGAGCGGGAGGTTCCAAAATCTGTTAATACACCTCAAGCAACTAGTTTTGATGCTGCCTCATATATGGATCTAGTGTGGAACTTACGGCTCCAGTGGGGCAACTATATATAGTTACATGGTTTGGCAGTTGCGAAGTGTTGTGCCAAGTCTTTGCTTTTGCAAGACTCAACACAATCTTTGTTTGTGATTTTTGTTTGATGCACATGTTTCTTGACTGCACGATAATTTGATTCCCTGACATTTTTTTGAGAAGCCCTGTGGCCTTCAGGAACCCGTTTTCCGAGTTGGGCGACGTTTGTTGGGCCCCCATGGGTCAGGGCCTGAGAGCCCCCCGCAGAAGCAGCACGAATTCCTGCAAGTTCGGATTGTTGGCCTACGCGTAAACATACTGAAACACAATTGAATAATAGTATATGTAGTACAACTTTGTCTGAATGATTCTGCACTGTGCATGTGTATGTATTTTTCATTTATCATACAAACATTGCTATTTCATGTTTTTCATGTATTGTATATCTTTTGGAGAGGATAGTGCATATTTATATATCTGTGTTGTGCTCCACAGTTCCACCCTTGCCTGGAGTCCTACCTATACAGAACCCACGCCTTGGATGTGTGGTGAGGGGGGGAATGTCGACGATGAGTGTCCCCAGGGAGGTCAACACAGATGAAACACCAACCACTCCTTCTATCTCCAACGAAAGACTCCGCGCCAGCTATGTCCACTTGATCCAACCCCACATGTTGTGTGATGAAAATCTACATGAATTAAGTGCGTAGCATTGTGTAGAGACGGACAAAAGCTGTGGGTCGCATATTAGGCACGATATGGCTTATAAGTAGTGTGCATGTTTGATGTGGATTGCATAGAACCAGTGTCTGCGTATGATACAGGAAGTGTTTAGAAAATATGTAGTACTAGTATGTTTGGGCAATACGAGCCATGCACAGGTTATATGCATGTATTTGCAGACAGATGGTATAGAAGTAGCAGCTTGCTAGATAGAAAGGATACAAAACTGCTGCAGAAGTGCAGGCCTGTCCATGTATAGGCACTAGACAGATTGTATATGAATATTGTAGGTAGTATGGAGGCAGACTCCCAAAGGTGCTATGATAGCACCTGATAGCATATATGTGTCGCCAGAGTACGTCGGCCAGCAGTGCTGGACATTTTGAGTTAAGACCCAAACAGGGAGCAAATTGTTGAGAGTCTCAAGGTCGAACATGAAGTCCATCGCAGCGAAAACAGGCGGCTCTGGTTGGCGCATGTTGGATCATCGACATATAATTCTTGTGAAATGACCTGTGAGTTGAGATTGGAGGATCAAAACCATTCAATCCAAAGGTCGTGGGATGGGTTAATTAAAGTCTTCGAGAAGCATTCCAGCTCCGCGGGGCCGAAATTGAGTTTCAAAGGACTTTGGGGTTTCCCTTGCCACAATGTAAACAAACATAACAAACTGCCCATGGGGGGGATTCATCCAGCGTCAACTCGGCTACCTTCACAGGGTATCATGGCATGTGATCGTTGGCATCCCCATGGCCTCGACCGGTCAGGATGTCGTTTGCGCCTTCGGGGTAGAGGTTCCCGATTCCGAGAAGGTCCTTATCAGCAGGTGCCGTGGCTGAGGAGGTTAGCTGGGTTCCCCTTCCAAATTGGCAAAGTGCTTAACTTTGGCGACCACATGCGACGGCAGATTCTGCAGTGAGTCTAGGGATAGTGCTCGAAGGATATCAATCCAAAGCAGGTGATAATGCTGGTTAATAAAGGAGAATAACAGGGAGTATCAGAGATAGTGATGGTTAGTAGTATTTGACAGTCATCGAAGAAATCCCGTGTTTTCGTTGATGGTTGATCAGCCTAAACTCCCAAGATAAGAAGCTAAAACCATACCCTAAGATCAACCCTAAACCAAAAACCTTAAAAGCAAACACAAAAGAGTAAAAGTCAACTCACAAATCAGACACTTTAAAATCAACCCTGAAACCGGAAACCCAAGCAAGCCTCAACCCTGAAACTCTATATTCTTAAATCAACCCTAGCATAAACCCTAAACTCAACCCTGAAGCCATAAATCCTAAACTCAACCCGAAAGCCATAAACCCCAAACTCAACCCTAAAATCAGTGACTGTGAAATCAACGCTAAAATCAGAAACTTGAAAATCAACCCTAAGACCAGAAACCCTAAAATCAACCCTAAAGCGAAGGAAGGAACGAAAAAAGGGGAATTCATTCAAATCGTGACCATGTATCTCGCAAAGTTTGCTTCGTAGCTTGGTCCGTGTCCGTTGGATTTCAATTTTTGGTTGTCAAATAGCTATTTCGTTGATATTGGTCTTTGAGTCGCACTCATCCAAAAATCACAATTTTTGGTAATAAACCATCCGTTATAGTTGGTATATCTATGTATATCTCTTATTATTGGCTATTATCCCTTTGTTAATAGCCAATATCCAATAACTAATAAGCCATCCATTTTTATAGGTGATAACAATCCCATTGTTCCCCCTGTTTAATAACCATTGCTAACCGTTACTATGCCATGCCACCTTTTGCTTTCCTACCATGGCACCATGACATGACACCGTGCTCCAACCTCGCCAGCACAGGAGTCCACGGACCCTCTGATGCTGTGTATCAGCTCGCCCCGAACTCAGCTGTGAGAACACCGCGATGGAAACTCAGTTGGAATGTGCCCTGCATAGTGGTTGGTTCATGGTTGCTTTATGGTTGATTAGTGGTTGCTGAAACCAAACCAAACCAATAGGTGCCGAGTGTAACCAATTGGCTACCAGTAGGTGTTGATTGTTGCTGTGGAGCTTTCTTAGCCCTTGTTTCTCCACGGGCTGGCGGCTTCATAAGTATCGCACAGAAAATCAGAGAGAAGGATGAATATGAATTCATCTCATAATAGGCCGTAGAAGTGTGTTGGACCAAAGAACTTTAAACAGCCTCTTCTCAATCTATGAGATTATCATATGATATCTTATACACAAATCTATGATATTTTGCACAGGTCTCTTCATGATTTGCTGGATTCAATTGACCCAATGAGCTGGTATTAGCCGTGACTCCACACATCATGAAATTTCAGCGAGGAAAGTACGAAGCTGCCTCAACTCAAGACTGCATGGATTTTGTGACCGGATGTTGTTCCGCGAATCATGTGGATCTATGAATAGATGGTGTGTTGTACCCCGAAAAAGGGGGTTTTCATTGTATCACCAAGGCGATGGACATTTGTTTTTTGTCAAGAAACCCCATGATCAATCATCACTGAGTGAACAATTGATCACTATTAACAATTACCAGTATTCATCATAAAGAAACATAGTCAATCATCTCTAAGACTAACCACTCACTCTGATACATCATTGATGATCATTGATCATCATGTTTGAACCATTTTTAGACATCAATCACGAACCATCCTTGTCATCATTCCTATCATCATGAACTGACTGGCCATGAAGCAGCCATCCAACAGCCATAACAAACAACCATTAAACAACCAACAGACCATTGTCGTTGTTGATGCTGGCTTACTATCCTCTATTATGAACCATGGACCAACCATTAACCAACTATGAAACAACCATTTGGTGGTTTCTCAAAATAGGGGTACCCCGAAGTTATCGTTGGCTTACTACTGTGAATGGTACGTGTTGGATGATATGGGGTCCCCGATTTCGAGAAACCCCCATGTACACATATTTTGCCATTAACCAGCTCAGTAACTAACCATTGACCAACCATTAAGATCATTAAGCAACCATTGATCAACCTCTAACCAATCATTCACCAACCATTCACCAATCTTTGACCAACCAATCACCAACCACTAAGCAACCACCAAGCGTCCACCAAGCAACCGTTTCCCGGTCGTTGATGGGGCATGTTTGAGGCCATCAGAAGTGGATCACGCCGAAGCGGTTCGTCTCATCGAAGAATTGCCCGGGAACTCGGGATCGAAGGATCGCCCTTCCCTCGGCTTGTGGATCCAGAAGTTCTGTTTTTATTCGTGTATCAATTGATATAATATATGAAAGTGTTAGATCAATTCACATAAATGTATACACATGTTTGTGAGCATATACATGTAATATTGTGTAATATTCACGCACACGACGTAGATGTATACATGCACGAAGTTGTGTAACACATGTTTCAGAATGTGCAGAGGAAAGAGAGCGACATCAACCAGATCCATGGAGGCGAGCAGATGCAGCTGCCATCAACGTCCCATCCAAAAAAGCGATAGTTTGGGGATGTCTGGGGATCCCCTTGCGAAGCGCAGCGTCGATGCTAAGGCTCCACTCACTTTACGCTGAGTTTCGAGGGTTCTGCAAATCCGTCGGGCACTGAGAGCAAGGGTTCCGAGTGTCTTGCATGCTTGGTGTTTCCCAACTTTCGGAAGCCTACGATGGGACAGTGACGTCCAGTTTCTCCTATGGAAAAAACTGAAGTCAATTTTGCCAGAATCAATCATTGCCAGTAATGATCATTGTCAACCATTGTTCATGAGGGTTAACTTCTTAAGCACGATTGTTGCTTTTTGATTTTTGATTTTCCTCTACTGCAAACCATGAGGAACCACTACTTACTATCTCCGGTGTGAACCCTTCTTGACCGTTATCAATCACTATTGTGTGTTGTTCATGATTACTATCCTCAGTATTAAGTGTCAAGTCACCATCATCAACCATGTTTAAACATCAAGAATCCGTGAAGTCATTGGTTGGCAGTCATTGGTTAAACATGTTCGCTTCAAACCCCACGTTTGCCCACCCTTGACTGAGAACATTTCACAACGTTCAAATTTCTGCGCAGGGCCATTGTTTTGAAGCTTCTGAGTTATCAAACCCTAAACCTTCAACCCTAAACCCATAAGGCCAAAATCTAAAGCCCTAAAACCCTGAAACCAACACCCTAAAACCCTAAACCATAAATCAATGCGGATTGCCAGTGTTTTTGCAACTTCTCCGAGCCATCTTGACCTTGCACAACATCATCCATTGCAGTGTCGCGTTATGGGGGTGGGCGAACGTGGGGTTTAGAGGGAACATGTTTAATGCTTGACGGTCAATCATGGTTAATTGATACTGGTTCATCAACAATAAAATTGTTACTGTAATCAACCACTACTAACCAACCAGCAGATTGGTCGATGCCGGTGCCCTCCAAATATGGGCTCGAGGCAGGCTGGAGGGTTCCAGATCTTCGGATTCGACGAAATGTCCGGGAGCAAAGGGGGGGGCCATGGTCGATACGGAGCTGCACAGACGCTGAAAACGGTGGTTGACAAGGGACAAGAATGGTGATTGACAGATGGTTAAATACTTGGCAGATGGTTAACAGTGAATAGTGCTAGGGATCTACCATGCTAATGGCCAAGAATGGTGATTGAGAGTGCTTGAATAGTGATCCCGGGACTCAAAAACGACCACTCCAACCCCCTTGGGCAAGAGGGTCGTGGCAGCCCAACCCGCACAGTACGGAAGTTGCTGAACATCCCAAGGGAAAGAGGGAGACCAAACCGGCAGGGAAAAGTCCTCCCCTACTAAGGACGGCGCGCGCAAAGGTGCGTGGTGACGGTGAGCCTTAGGTGAAACCAAGGGGCTGTCCATAAACGGTACCGCTACAAGGAAACCCTGAGCCGAAAATCCAAGCGGCAGAGCCTGCCAGGGTAACCGGTACCCGGGTTGATAGCCATTGTACATACCATCCTGAGCCATGATCATGAACCATGATCATTGAAACATGGTTAAGCATGATGAAGCATTAAGCATGCTTAGCCAGGCCACATGTATCCTTTGACTGCATACAGACAGATCGTTTTGGTATCATCGGGTATCTCTAGACCAATGTATGTATGTATTTATTTCTATTCATAGATTAGATTGATCATGTTTTGGGCACAGCCCATCTTAAGCGATTCCTTTTTCTAGCACGAATGCCCCATTGCATCAAGCATTATTCAAGCAGCGATGAGGAACCAATGAACCACCAACAAACCATCATTTACCCAGCAAGTGAGGCCCAATTTTTTTTTGCGAGCATTTTTGTTTTGCAGCATTTATGGACAGCCCCATAAGGGTCTCAAGAAGCGAATTCCAGCCCCAATCCTTGGGCGAAACGAAACCCTGGGGCAACGGCTGGAGTTTTCCTGGCCCATGCAATTGCTGGGTGGATCGGACGTTCGGACAGCGTTGGGCTGCCAAGAAATAGCTGTCATTGCCATACGCTTCATCCTGCGCAATAGCCATGGTGCACTGTCCCAACGATGGTTTCTCCACAACATTTTTGGGTAGCCGAAAAGCACTCAGTTTGTGGACCGGATGCGGTGAATCGTGGCTGTCGCTACGTAGTACTGCGGGTCAAGAAGAAAAGTGCTAGCAAGTGTATGTGAATGGACCTGCTACACGTGGTTTTTTTTGGATCTTGCAGCATGGTGCATTGCCGCACCAAGCATGTCATGACGTGCACTTCAAGATCTTCAAACCTAGGTACCGGATTAAACGACCTGCAATCTTGAAGTAGCAAGTTCTAGTAAAATAGGGCAGCCCATCAATCCTTGATGGAGCATTCGAGGTTACAGCAACCACCCACCGGACCTCCTTTCTCCTCCCGTCTCGAGAGGAGAATAGCAAAAGGTGACTGTCAAGGGCCATGGAAGTTATTGATGCAGCCGATTGAAAAGACCTTGGTTGCTTGATTGGCTTGGGGCATCGACCTGATCTTCAGGGAATGATCGAAATCAAATCCATAATTTGGACCTACATACCAGTTTTGATACCATCTAAGCAGCGACTCAACCCTGCCAATCTGGAGACAATCCAGAGATTTCGATCTGGCGACACCTTTCTGTTTACTCGATCAGTTGAAACACTGAAACTGACTGAAACTCATTCACCAAGGCTGCTTGGACACCGCAAACGCCATGGCTAGCAATGACCTCACCTTCCATAGACCAACAACCGTTGCGGCAGCTGTTTCGCCTGCATCAGCACAGGCCACTGCAACTGTACATAGCCACAGCGCGTGCAAACTGTGGACAGTGAGGGTGTGAATTGTGTCCTGTAAAAACAGTGTGAGCAAGTGAACTTCTCAAGTCAGAAATTTGACTAAAAGCACAACTGCCTGCAACTGCATTGAGTTCCTTCTGCTTCATCTTGTAATCATTGTCACTTATTTGAAGAAAGTGCTACAAGTCCATCTCAGATTTACATATTGTTGTTTCAAATGAATATTTGACAGGTGCAAGCCAGAGTTTGGTTCGTCCATCTGTGCGATTCGAACAACAAACATCTGGGCTTGTTCCAAAATGTACAGAGCGTTGGTGCTACATTTCGCTTCGGCAGCTGTGTGTCAAGACTGTTTCCAATAATACAACCCCACCTTCTTTGGAAAAGCATTGGATATTACTGAGTGGTGGAACGACCCATGACAGCACTGCAAAATTTCAACAGCAGCACTGGTAGTTCAACCACTTATCAGCGTCGACTGTTGACCAGACGCAGTCGAAGCCTCTTGTGCCTTCCCTCGGGGGTAAGTCTTTGATGACACCCCTTGAGCGATTCTCTCGGCAGTTCGCACAGTAGACATCGTTGCGGCATTTCCCACGCGCCGTGTTGCGTGGTGCCTTTGCCAGGAGCTCTCAAGTTGTTGGTGACCGCAAAGTGGAGATGTATAAATTGCAGTTGAAATTATAATATCTATATAATGGTTTCCGAAAATATGGGCACCCCAAAATCATCCAATAGTAGTCATTTACAGCAATAAACCAGCCATTTTTGGGGGTTCCCTATTTTGAATCTTGTGAAATTCCCACATGTTGGTTGAAAATTCAGAGTGTTTACTGATTGTGCACAACTGGTACTGATCACATTGGTATTACATATGTCAGGGATTGTCAGGGTACTGATTGCGTACCGCTGGTAGTATGGACACACACACACACACAAATTGTTTCGCCTGGATCAGTTTTAGCGTGTTCAAACATCACGAAGATCCGTATTAGTCAATCATATTGCAGGGATAGGCTCGGCAATAAAGTCACAAGTTATATACTTGATGGTAAAACTGATGGTGGTCTATTAAAATCTATCTCCCCACTATAAATACTGGTATATGCGGGAATCCGGGCTTCACTTCAATGGATGAAGCACTTCTTTGGAAGGCCGAGCTGTAGCTAATAGGGATAGACAAGCTGAATAAACAAACATATCATCATGATGACACACAGAGAAACAATGGTGAATAAGAGATACAACCATTGATTTACCATTGTTCACCATTGATTCACCATTGATTCATGGAAACACACACTTCTTTTGCTTAGAACAGCAAGGTAGATGCCGAGCTCCGCTCCTCAATGAGGACTTGCAAGAAACTACGTCACTAGTAGAACCGCCGTCTTTCGGCCCTGCCGAGCGAAAAGGTGTGTGTTGCACCGCACCCAGCAGTTTGACAGCAGAAGTGTTGTGGAAGTTGATGGTTAGAGCTCCCGCATGAAGATCTAACCATCAGCGTTAATGACTAATCATTGATTATTGATAGTTGAGAAAGGTTAATATATAATGGTCAATAATGGTTAACAATGGTTAGTAATGGTTAATAATGGTCAAACCTGGGAAATAACTAAAACTGGTTAATAGCCAAGAATGGTTTGTAGTTACTCTGATGATCAATTTCAGCAATAATGGTTGACAATAAATGATGGTTACTTCATCAATCATTATTAGTAGGAATAGATTCGTGAGATTTCGATGATCAGTTTCTGTAAGCATTGAGAATGGTTAATCATTGATCACCATTTTCCATATTGAGCACTAGTACTAACCAATGAATCATCTATTACAATCATTGATAATAGTCATTTTTAGTACTTTTAGTAATCAATCAATCAATCAATCAATCAATCAATCAATCAATCACTCATTAGCAACAACAATCATTAATGACAAGCATATTCAGTTGACTATAAATCATTGCCAAAAATCATTAGTATCAATCAACAATGTCCAGCCATCAGGTAAATTAGTAGCAATCAATCACCAATTCCATTGGTAATAATCATTAGTGAACTATTAATCATTATCACACAATCTGATAATCATCAATTTTAGTTACTGTTAGTACTAATCCCGAATTTCATTAGCAAACGATCAATCATTCGTGATTAACTACTGGATAATAGTCACTATTCGTAGTAACCAATGAAATAGTTATCAGTCATTATTACCAATCATTAGTCCAATCTGATAATCATTAGTAGTAATAATCACTATTGGACACTGTGATCTGCCGCCATTTTTCTCAGACAACGAGGACCGTAAACGCCGCAGTCGTAGCGCCGTGACCGTGGGTCCGACCGCATCGTCGACGTCTTGACCTCAGAAGAACCAGTCGTGAAGGTCTGGGGACTGTGAAGGGTAGGTCCAGCTAGTGAACGACAGTGGTGAAGGAGTGGTTAGGAACTGTTTTAGCCACTGTTTTGAGTACTATTAGGGTTGAGTAGTGTGAATTCGTGGTAATGCTCATGTAGAAGTGGTTAGTTGATGGTTTAAGGATGGTAATGGCTCATCAATGGTTAATGGTTCGTTGATGGTTGATAATAGTGAGTATTGATGGGTAATAAAGCTGAATAGAGGTTCACTATGGTTGAAAATGCTTAATAGTGGTCCATTATTAAAGCCTATCAACTATCTTGCTAAGTATCAACCATTCTTTTAGGATTATCCCATCTAATAGCCATTGACCGTTGCCCATTGATGATGGGCATTGTAGATTCAGCCGTTGATGAACCACTCCTAGTTTGACGGTGATGTATCATCAAAGCTGGGGGTTGATTAGCCGGATCTCCAGGTATTGTTGATTGTTATTGATTATTGATCAAAAGCTGCTTATTGAACACAAGAAGGGGGGTTCTTGCAATAGGGACCCCCGAAAATGAATGGTTTGTCACTACAAATGGTTAACGTTGGATGATTTGGGGGGTCCCCTATTTTGAGAAACACCCTAGTAGAGGTTCGCTGGTGCTTAAACACAAAGGTCAGTGACTAACCATTTTTGACAAAGCTTTCAACTAAACATGATCCATCCAGCCAGTTCGTCAACAGTTGATTACTACATAGTTATTATCGGATTATTGTGAGTCAGCTGTTATCAACCATGACGAGTATCCCATTAATATTATACTGTTCATATCATTCCGTTATTGTTAACCATGAACTAGTAGTACGGATTGACCATAAAGCACTATTGGATAATTATTCATAGTGCTAGTAAGCATAATTCTTATCATCCCATTAATAATCACTTACTATTGTTGATACTAGTAACATTAATGGTTAATAGCACTAATGATAGTATTGCTATAGGCTATAGTGTTAACCATTAATTAATATAGTCCCAGTAATATCATACTGTTAAACTATTATTAGTCATTCTTAATAAGTTGATTCTTATCAGCTGGATCTCCCATGATCACCACCTCACCGCAGGCCATGGGTTCCAATTCTATGCCGGTTCGGATTGCCCACGGTGCGGGGCCAAGCAGCCAGGGGCGGCCGATGTTCGTTGAGCGAACTTGCGGCAGAGGTTTAACTTATGACAACTGATCGGGTATACTTTTACTGATGATATACTTATTAAATCATTATGCATGCATATGATATAGCTTGATTATACTTATACTGATCGGGTATACCTATACTTTTACTGATGATATACTTGACCTATCTTGATTTATTATGCATGCATATGGATATAGCCTGTTGCCATTAATAGCAAACATATTATTTGAACAATGATGTCTGAATTGCGATTAGTGATAATTTCTATGTCATGAGAATAGTCTGAATTTATTGATCTTTCACTGTTGATCACTGGCTCGCCAGTGATCAATAGAATGACTGTTGGCAACGGTGAATGATGGATATGCTCAAGAATGATAGTACTGGTGATGATGGCGAAGAGTTTCTCTGTTGCTTGATACTTGTAGTGGTTGTACCCGTGAATGGAGTGCTTGTAATCGGTACACAATTCCTATTAACCGGTTGTATCTCTATTAATGGTTAGTGGATAACTCTCTTCTATTGTGGCTAATGGAGATTACTATTCCCTATTAATGATACCACAGGTTCACAATAGGGAATAGTAAATGATACCACAGGTTCACAATAGGGAATAGTAATCAGCCATTGCTCACAAGAGCATTGGTAATGCAATGGAAGGAATCCGCATATTGACACAAGTGACATAATACATGTTAAAACCATCCTAGCTGGTATTGCAGGCTTCCAGACATCCTGGGACTATCGCCAAGCAACAAATGCGGCAGGTATGCTTGTCGGTTGTTCATAAGCTGGATACTTCAGAGGATCCCTATGCCTTGCCACAACTACCTGTATGGCCTCCCTATGAAGAATTATCATTTGGCATTGCTTTGGAGGCTTTTTTGTCCCCTCACAATATGGTTCTGAGTCAAGTCCCCTCAGTACCAAGAAAGTGACAGTCAAAGAATCAAAAGAATGGTATGTTCACCGATTTATTTTTGATGTATCAGATTATGATGAATTAGGTCGATCATGAAATTATTCAGAACACTGGAAAAATGCTTGCCAATGGTTAGTTTGATCATGTTTGGTGACTTACGCAGGCGTTTTGATGATCACCGGGAGGATCCCAACATCCCAACTTGTCATCCAGTGGCGTCCAGTTGCTGGCAGCGGCACTTGCTGGGCCGATTTCAAGTTTTCTTTGGGATTGATCTGCCACCATGATCAGTCCAGATATGATCATTAACCATTGAGGGTATGATCATGAATGGGTTACCTGATATGCTATTGGTTCTTAGTCGGTATGCACTCAACCATTGTTGAGCACTACCGCCATTTATTAACCATCAGCAACCGTTTATTTAACATTCTCAGCCATTGTGCTCTTTGAAATGTATCCTTGAAAGGAATGCACGGTGCAACACCTTACAGATTACATGACCTCTAATCGGGCGGACTCTGGTGTTTGTTTGCAGTATACGATTCTGTTTAATCAGTGTCGGCTATCGTTGCTTATCATTTGAATGTTCTTGTTCATAAATACTTACACATTTTGAATCAAACATGGTGAAAACCATCGCTATTGACTGTAAAACATGGCTAACCAGTATGAACCACCAGTCACCCATTTGTCTGTCCCATGGTTGAGACGCCTTGGCAGGCTGGGCAATCGCGTGGCTGGACTTCTACCAAACGCCGGCCATTGTCTCCGAAGGAGTCTTCTCTGAGGCAGGGTGAGGCACTGCGGAGAACAGATTTCAAACCGGCAGAATTTTGTAGCTCACCAAGTGGCCACCAACAGAACCCATTGACACCCTGGTTAACCCAGCAAGTCACCATCATGATAGTGCATGAAAGACGGTTAAACCAGTGGAAACAGTGTGAGTTGATGGTTGAACCACTCAGATGTGCCAGGTGAAGGGTTTTTTCAAGGAGCTCGGCCGCCCGAAGGCGCGCTGCACCGGTGGATCCCGGATCGATGAAACCATGGCACTGGGAAGATCTAGGGTTGGTTGGTTGGAGGGTCAACGCGTTGAAGCCAAGCCATGGTTGGTGATGGCTTGATGAAACCATGGTGATGGGTCAACAAGTCAACAAGTGACGGAATGGAAATTCGAAGCCAAGCCATCCACGTGGGTTCATTCGCACCGCTTGGCAGCTTGTTATCCATGGGTCCATGGTGGAATTTAGATCCGGGCTGAAACTGGCAGAGGTAAGCACCTGGCTTGGCAAGCCATGAAGGTCATCAGTTGCTCGTTGACCTACCAGGATAAGCATCGTTGGCATTTTTTTTTCGGACAGATGGTCGTTCGGTAGAGAGAAAAATGTGATCATCCTGCATAGACCATAAAGATGAATGATTGAAGAGTCTGGAGTATGCAGGGATCTTCTGAGTTTCAGTACAGAAAGTCACATACGATTCTCAGATGGTTAGCACAGTATGGCAACGTATGGATGATATCACAAGCATTTGGATGATGCGCATTGACTATGAAGTGTTCACCAAAAACCTCGAGGCAGCGCAGTTGTTGTCGATCTTTCCAGGGCGGCGCCCCTGCTTCGGCCCAGGAGAACTTCCCTCACAACCACGTGAACCCACAGACCAAGGAGATCAACCGCTTGGGCCGACCTCGACAGTGCCCAAGCCTTCAGCCATGGCAAGAAATCTCAGAAGACAGTTGGCTAGTGGCCATATATATATATATATATATATATTTACATATATATATATTTACATATATATATATATTTACATATATATATATATATACATATATACATATATATATAATATAATAAATATATAATATTCTTTTCTTAAAGTGGCCATATAGTGCCATATATGGGTGTTTCTCAAAATAGGGGTACCCTTAAAAGATCCATTTTGTTAACCATTTATAGATATTTGTAGTAGTAAAGCAACTATTTTGGGGGTCCCCTACTTTGAGAACCTCCATATGATATTCCATTGCCAACTCGAGCCATGCAATGGGTTGCCAGTGGCTTTGAAGAGCTGCCAATTTGTCCATGTTTGTCATTTTTACTGTGTTTTTTTCGGGGTTACGTTGAAAGTAAACAGTTTTAACCGCGAATATCTGGGCTCAGTGAGATTTCGACCATTCAACTGTCACCGACGTAAAGCCGCGCAATTTTGCTTCGTCATGGCGACCAAGATTGGCATCAATGGTTTCGGCCGCATCGGACGCATGGTCTTCCAGGCCATTTGCGACCAGAACCTCCTTGGTAGCAAGTTGGACGTGGTGGGTGTCGTCGATATGTCCACCGATGCCGAGTACTTTGCGTACCAAATGAAGTCTCTTGGTGATTTTCATCCCTTGCCCTCAATGGGGGGACCTCTGGTAACAAGTGGTAGGGATATCAGCAGCAAGTGAGCTGAGACCCAAATCCAGCTATGTATTTGTTGCAAGCTGTGAACAGCTTGAGGGTAGTGCACAGCTCCGATTCACCTCAGTGCAGGTTAACCGGACAGCAGAATGTGAAGATGTAAAAGGGACCCGCTTTGGTGTGTTGCCTGATCTTTATTGAACAAGTCTGACAATTTAAACAAGAACCAGCACCACCATCGCCGCCGCCACCAAAAACACCGGCGCCACCAAAAGACCTCCATTTCATCAAAAGCATCACCTCTAAAGCAAATGAAAACGCCACCTCCACCAAAGTACCAATACAACACCAATACCACCAGCAAAACACCACCCCTGAACCGCCGCTACCGCCACCATAGTGCCTGTGAAACACTAACACCACAGCATTGCTACCACAACCCCCACTTCAACGTCCCCCGAAACACCAGCACCACGACCAAAACACTGCAGTTGTTTGACTGGTCGAGCCTAGCAGGGGATAGGTCGACCTTTTCACGGATGTTACGAAAGCCAGCCGGTAGGCAAGGCTGAGTTCTTTTAGCGAGCAAAGCGAGTTTAGGGGGGGTGGGGGAAGAGCGGGCAAAATGTGAACTTTCTGCCGACATGGTGGGGGAAAGGGTTTTTAGATTTGGCAGTTTCTGGTGAGGGTTCTGAAGTCTCACCCGGGGAGAAAAGGAAGCAAAATTGCGCTATTTTTGTGTTGCTGCACTGCTGGACAGTATGGTAAAATGCAGGGTTTTTGTAACATGGGGGCCAATGGATGCTGTCGTGTGAGGTGGTGAAAACGTCGCAAATTGCGAGGTTTTACGGCGTGGGACTGCCAAACATGTGGAAAAAACAAGGCTTTTGTTCAAAACCATGGAAACATCATGGTTTCGTGCACACACACACTACCAAAAACAGCACCATTTTCCATGGTTTTGAGGCTTTTCGCTGCTCGAAAAAGACGTGTTCCCCACCAATATTTGGGTTGAGGTGCGGTTTGAAAGCAGAACTCTGGGTATATAGGTATCTCTCGCTCTACCTCTAAACTATCGCTATGGCCGCACTTTGCCGTTCTCTCTCCTGCGGGGGTGACTGTCGCGTTGGGGTCCAAGCCAGCAGCGGTTGGTTGGGACCAGCGACGGCGCTCATGTTGGATCCCATGGGCATCCGTTTTGGGAGTGTTCGTTTTCACATTTTCAGCATCCGTTGTCGGAGCGTTTGGATGTTTCAATTCCACCAAAGCCAGTTGCATCCAGCCCGAAATCTGAGATCTAGTGATTTTGAACACTGCATTCGCATGTCCGTAGGTCATCACAAAGTGGCATTCCAAACAAGAAACACCACACAAACAGACAGAGCAAAGTCACCAAAACGTTTTATTATTTGGCTTTTGGCCATGACCAACTCTGTGGGAAGCTAATCGGCCTCATTTACCATATTGGCTCCATGGGTGGCGGCCACTACATTGCTTATTGCCAGCGCAAGAGAAGGGCTCAGGAACCCATCTGTGGAGTGAGGGCTGGGCATCAATATAAACAATGACCAACTTGACAAAATAACCCATGTCAGTACGTGTCAAAATAAGGCAACCAATAACACACAAAAAAATCATGCGTTTACTGGGAAAACATGGGTTTGGAGGTTCCACTTTTTTGGCACAAACCCATGTATGCGTTTGGCATCTTTTCTTGGCACCAGAGTCGGTGGAATGGATAATGACCATTGCAATCATCCATTGTTCGCCGGTCCTTCTAGTGCAGCCTGTCGTTGCGGTCATTACGGCGCAGATGTCCGAAGCGAGAAAAAAAACGCCATTGGTGGAACATTTGGCTTTCGTCCCCCCCTTCTCAGGTAGTCTTTATGTTGGACCCTATAGAGTACCAGCATCCCAAGAAAAAACCGGCAGAAGTGATAAATTCTTTGATGGTGTAAATGCATTGTTTTTTCAGTGTAATTTCTGCTGTTTTACTTTTGGGTTCTCCGGCGCCACCTTGTTTTTGAAAGAAGCCAGACAGAATGACCGTGAAGGATCAATCATTTTTTCGACCAGCCGCACATGTCCGGATTCTGAGATTCACTGCCAGGTATGACTCCGTTCATGGCCGCTTCAAGCACGATGTCAAGATCCTTGGCAATTGCTTTGAATTTTTTTGCTGCAGATGTCTGAGATTTTGGTTTGTCCCGGCGACGTTCGAGTCGGACCAACTGCAGAGAAGCAACAGCCGTCATATGTATATATATATATAAATATAAATAGATAACCATATGTGTAGATATAGATACAAATGTATACACATATCGACATACACTAAGGATTTGATATTACCATTGATACTGCACAGAAGCTTTCCGACATGGACACGTAAAGTTCAGTATGTATATATATGTATTGATTTTTTTATATTCATATATATATATATATATTTCAATGTATTTATGTACACACTGATACAGTCTGCAAATAATCTATTTCAACGTTGGCTAATATTGATGTCGTAAGAATACGTTGGCTTTTTCACCGCAGCAAAGCCTGTTGAAGCGTTTCAAAAACATCAAAGAATCAACATGTTGTATCAGATACTGGATTCCTTCCGATGTTTCAGATGGATTGCTTCAGATCTGGGTGTGTGCCAAAATAGGATAACCAGTGGGCTTCATCAAAAAATGATGTGATTTTTACAAATGGAAAAGATTGGTTCACCATGGCTTGCAGCATTCCCATCTTCCAAGGATCGGCTATTGTTTTTTACCATTATTGTTGTGGTGATTATCCCCAATTATTACCTTGAGAAACCATTCTTAGCCATAACCAAAGATTATAATCACTAACATTGTTGGTTTTTATTAACTATCTCCAATATTGATGGCTATCCCCTATTCTCCTTATCGCCATTGCTGCTATTTAAGCTTATAAACCTCTATTGAGTGTAATAATTTCCTTATGATTAAACCGTTTGTTACTGTTAAACTTTTCAAAAACATTATTACTATTTTTATTGTTATTTTTACTATTACTATTATCATTATTATTACTATCATCACTATTATTACTATCATCATGATTACTACTACTATTTTTATTAAACCACTATTTACTGTCATAATCATTTATATCAAAATGAAACCTTTAATTACTATTATTACTATTATCATTGATTATTATTATTGCTATTATTACTATGATTACTATTAATTATTTTCAATTATTGTTATTATTGTTAAACCTTGAACGCATTAATGGATTAATGATAGTAGTAATGATAGTACGGATAAGCATTACTATTGTTAATTATTATCATTTCTGGATTCTTTCAGCTCTAAGGATCGGTGAGAAGGATGAGCTGATCGTGAACGGCCACAAGATCAAGTGCATCCAGGCGAGCCGCGAGGGTCCCAAGGCCTTGCCCTGGAAGGACCGCGGCAGCAGCGGGCGCGGCGGCCCTGGGGCACCCTCCAGGGTGGTGAACAGGCATTGTTTGATTTTTTTTGGCATGTCAAAAAAAGTGATCTACATTTGTTGACAATTTTTTGAGAATGCATTTTTTGCGCATTTTTTAAGAATGCAAGTCTGGATTTGCATTTTTTTGGCATGTGAAAAATGCAAAAGCCACCGTCGGCAATTCTCTTGCATTTTTTGCAACTTCATTTTTTTGTTTGAAAATACAATGTGGCTACATCCAACATTTTCAAAGCAAGGACATGGTGGATGGTGCGCCCGCCACAGCGGCTGATTGGGTGTCTAGTTTTCTGTTGTGCAGGAGTAACATTGACCCGCAATAAGATCTGCAAACATCTGCAAACCAGTTTGGTAATTGAGTGAAAACTTTGTCGCCGTTATTTGAAATCAAGTCCGGACTGAGTCGATCATGAAAGTGCATAGTGAGTAGAAAACATTTTCAACCCTATCATACCGGATCCTTGGATAAATTATTGTTTCCTTATTTCAGTACACCAAACAACATTTTAAAACACTAAATGACATCATTCCAGTTTTAGGGGGGCATTGACGGCTGAAAACTTTGGATTTTTTACGCTTAAGTGGTCTTTTACTTTGTCTTTTTATTGTTTTCCCTATGATTTGGTTGGTTGTTATCAGCCATTCTTGATGGTTAATAGTGACCCATAGCCATATCATGCAACCTGCAGGAGATGGGAGTCGAGTACGTGATTGAATCGACTGGTCTCTTCGTTGAGGCAGACAAAGCCAAGGGTCACATTGAGGCAGGCGCCAAGAAAGTCATCATCTCGGCTCCTGGCAAAGGCGACTTGAAAACCTTGGTGTGCGGCGTGAACCACACTGAGTATGACAAGGCCAGCATGGATGTGGTGTCCAATGCCTCTTGCACCACCAATTGCTTGGCACCCATTTGCCACGTGCTCTTGAAGGAGGGCATTGGAATCGAGAAGGGTCTGATGACCACCATCCACTCCTACACCGCGACCCAGAAGACCGTGGATGGCGTGTCAGCCAAGGATTGGCGTGGTGGCCGTGCTGCCGCGTGCAACATCATCCCTTCCTCAACCGGAGCGGCCAAGGCCGTGGGTGAGGTCTTGCCAACCACCAAGGGCAAGTTGAATCTTGGCTGCAGGGATTGTTGGCTGACATGAATTTATTTTAAGCTATTGGGGCATGGACCTGGCTTATTAAGCTGTACACATCCATTTTGCTAGTTATATCATTCATTTACCTTACATATGTCATACATGCTTATGTATATCTATGCTGAATATGTTCCTGCAGAAGTAATCATGAAACACATGTATGCATCCATCGCATACAGAGGCGCCTTCACAGATCCCCAAAATCGGAGCTGTCTCGTGCACTGTTCACTTGGGTCCTTCACTTTGGCGGCCCCCCACTTGAACCGTCACTTGAGAATTGGATCGAATGATATGGACGTATGTCCGGGTGCATAAATGGCGGGATTTAAGAACCATCCACGATTCATTCGCAGAACATTTTGCGGAAAATCAATTAAAATATCATGCACAAGATGTTTCTCCTATCGGATTGAGACAGTGATAAGACATTTGGAGGATCCACTGAGCAAGTGGTTACTAACCATGGTTACGAAGTCCCCCAACCAGGGTGATGTCAGATGAGTGGTCAAAACCATGGTCACGAACCATTTCCCACGTGGGATGATCCTCCAAGCACTCGGGGCTTCACCCCGACACACCCCAGGGGCATCGGGGCATCAGGACCGGTATGGCCTTCCGCGTGCCAACCCCCGATGTGTCCGTGGTGGACTTGACCTTCACCTCCGAAAAGGCGCGGCGTTGTGGGAATGGAAGCGTGGTGGTGGAGGGCAGCTTCACGATGTCATGGTGGAACCAACAAGAATCAATGGTTTTATGAGGGATTTAATGCTAAATGATAAGGAACATAGCCAACAATCATGTTCTTTTGGGGTTTTAAGGTGATTATAATGGTTTGATAGGGGATTTTAATGGGATGATATTTCTTTATAGGTGATTATTATGGTTAATAATCGGGAACAAACACCACCAATAATGGTTAAACAACTACCGAATGATATGATGGTTTCTTAAAATAGGGACCCCCTAAAAACGGTTGGTTTATTGCTAATAATCATTAATAATGGATGATTTGGCTGATGGGTGAAGCCTCCCAGATCCAGCAACAGCTTGGGCATGTCACAAACATTTCCGATGAGATGTTTGGAGGGTTCTGTGTGTGGCATGTGTGAACAATTATTCTTACATGAAGACGTTTGACAATCTTGAGATCAAACATATTGACGACCTGGATTTCATCCCTCTCTGGATATCAGGTGCTGATGTAAAATCCTCCACCTTTGGTGATTTAACATGGACAATGGAAGAACAACATTCTGATTGTCATGGTGACTTCAATCCACCTTGAGTATGTGAAGGTCCTAAGGTCCTAAGTGTTCTTGGCGCTTGTCCAGCACTTGTCCAGGACACCTCCATTGAGGAGATTGATTCCTTGTTGAAGAAGGCGACCGAGACCTACATGAAACTTTGCTCGCAGGGGTGTTCATGAATTTCGCACCTGCTTCAGGTGATGCAGTTCCAGTGACAAGGGTGTTGACTCACTCTATGGAGGAAGCAGCTGTTGGCCAGACTTCTTTGGAGGGTCCTGTTTCTCAAATTGAGTAGCTGCTCAAAAAGCGAGCTAGTTGGTAAAACAAATTACTGTAGTGGTTGCTTAAGCATTATTGTTGGTTATCATAGTTATCATCCCCCATTGTTAACCATTATTGTTGGCTATACTTGTTGGTTATCATAGTTATCATTGTTGGTCCTTATTGCTATCATCCTCTATTGTGAATAGTTATCATCCAACTATCATTGTTGGTTGGTTGGATGATAACTATTAAGAGATGAACAAATATTAACAGATATTATTCCCCATTGTTAAGCATTATTGTTGGCTATACTTGGTTCATTGGTTGGTTGATCATAGCTTTGGGTTCCGTTGCCAACTGGAACTCCCCGGGCTGGTGAGCTGCCACTGGTTTTCGTCAGGTGCTCCAGCCTGGGCAATGGAAGAAACCAACGGTGGATTGGCCAAGGGGCACTCGGAATTCTTCATCTAACGCAGTTTTAGCATCTAAACTTGTTTACTAATCGGTCGATCTATTGAATCTTATTCATCCGTTTAGTATCATATTGATTGGTTTAGCATCTAAAGACTTCTTTGTTTCCATATCTTATCATGAATGAGTTTAGAATCTCAAGCACATCTTGGCAGTTTCATGTGGGACCTTTTCCCAAGGTGTTGTTACGACACCCTGGTTGTACCGATTATGATGTTGGCAGATCCCTTTGCAGCAAACTTTCGGACGCCATCGGATACCATGGCGGTGCCAGAGGTTCGAGGGGTGGCGGGGTCGGTGGCTTTCTCCAAGGAAGGGCGTTCTCTCCTACACCGATGAGGAGTTGGTGTCTGCGGACTTCATTCATAACATGAACTCCTCCATCTACGACTCCAAGGCCACCCTGCAGAACAACCTCAAGGGCAACTCAGTTGAATTAAGATAATGATGAAGTTGCTTCTGTGAATTAAAGATGATGATTGAGTTGTTTCTGAATAAGTTAAGTTTGGCCAGTTTCAATTCGTAATTCACCAGGTTTTACGGTGAAAGTTGCTGCCAATGTTGAACGGGGGCTCAGGTGAGAAGCGCTTCTTCAAGATTGTGTCCTGGTACGACAACGAGTGGCTTGACTCAAATCTTTGGGCTGACGGAGCTGTCCGTTTTGAGGACTTCTTTTTTGTTCGATCTCTTGCCTCATTAGCTAGAACATTGCACAGAGTCAAAGATAGTAAGTGCTCTTTATTCTGTTTGTGTGCAGGGACATGAATCTACTTGATAAAAGTTGTAGATTGTTTGAAGCTATGGCACAGGATCACCCATGATAAGAAAAAGAATTTGACATCATAGGATATTGGGGCGGCATCGCTGGGTATTGTTCGCCTTCATGACGTGCCGAGGTGGGGCTACAGCAACAGGGTTGTGGACCTGCTGATGTACATGATCGCGGCCTGAAGTTTTCCGGACAGCGCTGGAGCATGGAACAGAGGGAAGGCGTGCTCTAGCCGACTTTAGCCACAGATTTCTATTGCTTTCAAGCGATTGCTCGCCTCCGCAAGAGCTTACCGCTACCTTTTCATTGCACCATTTCGGACTGACGAGAAAAAAACACAACTTGCTGCGCGCGGGTGCGGTAGCCAATGGTTTTTGCTAATGAAACACTACGTTTGTGCATTTCATCTGTCACAGATGCACTTGCATGGATAAGACACTGAACGAACAATGAGCCCATCTAGTGCTTGTTATTAGGGATGAACCCGGGAACCCCTAAGTTATATGTTTGTGGTCAAAATTGAGTACCCCGAAAACCATTGGTTTATAGTAGAGGTCTATTATAAATAGCCATATTTGGGGATTAATAATTTTGACCCATACCCATCTCAAAGAAGTATCCCTGTGATTCATCGAGTCCCCAAGCCGCCGTGGATGACCCCCCAGGGGAGTCCCCAGCTGCGGTTGAAACCGCCGCTGCATCGAGGTACGCTGAGCCAGACTCGACCTTTCCATTCGCAGGGTGCAGTTGAGACCGCGGCGACCGTGACAGGACAGGGCGGCAGCTGAGTGTGGGCTAGTGGTTGGTTCATGTTATATGGGCTGATAAGCAAAAAAAATAAATTTGAGAAGGCTGACTGTGGTTGATAAGCTGTTGGTTGATGAGCGTGGCAGTCATGAAATGCCTCACCAGCACTCAACATTAGTGAATGCATTTTTCTGGGACAGCTGAATGAAATGCTAATTAATAGTTAGCCTTGATAGCGAATATGAATCACTTTTGGCCACTGTAATCAATAAGAATCTTTAGCTGTCACATGGCGCGATTGAGAAGCAAGAGGCTTGCATATAGCCACAGACCTGTTGGCATACGATCGCTTTGTTTTCTGTTTGTGGTTCGCCATAAACAATCAAAGGTTGGCGACGATAATTGATGGTCAATAATTACCGTCAATGATGCTTGCTGGGATGGGCTTTCCTACGTATCCCGAACTTTCTCAAGCTTGGGATACACCGTACTGTAGCCAGGAGTCGGGTGGGTCAACACCCCAGATTTGACCTCTGGTGAGGGAGGCAGTACTCAGCCTGTGATCTATAGTAATTGGTCAAAGTATCAGTATTTAGATCATAAGGTGTTGTGATCTCTTTGGCCCCCTGCCAATTTCCTCGTTCAGGCACACACACACACACATATATATATATATGTATATTCTTGAATATGTACATACGCATATGCACATAAAGTAGACATCTCTCTTTCTACCTCTCCCTCTCTCTTTCTACATTTGTGTAAATATCTACAGTATCTACATGACAGTATATAGTACTGTACATGGCCCTGTACATGTACCAGTATGTATTTATGTACACATACAGAGACAACCATACATGAGGCGCACACAGACACACGCAGACGCACACAGACATCCGTCCATGCATCCATACATACTTCTTGTTTTGGTTTAGCACATTCATCAAGCGATGCATCATCCACGGATCTTGCTCCAATGGCATCATCCCTATCGGTCTTGCAAATAGCAAGCATCAACGCTCGGCCAGGATCTTAGGGGCCTGAAGCTACTTGATTTTGAGGATGGCCTCGGCGGTCAGATGATGTGTTTGGAATCTGTGTGCAGATCAATTGTTTGAATCAGGTGTGATATGAATAAGATGTGATGAATGAAGACATGCAGCCAAAATGTTTCCGCATTTCTAAATGATAGTTTGTGTTGATTGAAGAATGGTGACCACATTGTTTTTGAAGGTTATCGGCTACACAAGTATCACTTAAATCTCTTAGAGGCGTTCGCAAGAGGAAAAAGGTTCAGAGTTGCAAAGGGTTTGATGGTTGCCACCTATGGGCCGATCGCTGTGAAAGCCAGAAGGTTAGCTCCTGACGTAGGCCACACGAGTCCGAAAGAGTGATTGTAACCATCATCAACGATCAAGTAACCACCGACTTGCCATGAAAGAACAACTTATTAGCAATTCGAGGTTTCTTAAGCCGTAGGGAACCCCCAGATAGATGTTTATCACCATAAATGGTTGATATAAAGGATGATCTGGGGGGTCCCCTATTTTGAGAAACCACCAATGCATTGGTGAACAACTGATTACCATCAGACACACTTCACACCTTGACTTTTCATAAATAGCTCGCTGCTGCATTTCTTCCGGCTCAGCATTTATCTCGGGGCGCTTGTAGTGGCAAACTGCCTGCAGGCACTGGACACAGGTTCTAAGCAGGTTTGCAGTCATGGTGGTATAGTTCTTAACATGGCTGACCACCACTGTTGGTTGACAATGGTTGGTTGATGCTGCTTGATGTGGATGATTGATGAAATTGGTAATGGTACAGCGGCTACAGTAGCAACTGCTGGTGCTTAGGAACGGCCGATGAAATGATGGTCACGTGACAGTGATGACTGGCAGAGAGCAAGGGAAGTCCAGGAAAACCACATTTGCTGGCAGGAAGCGGGCTCTTTGTGGTACACTTGCTGTTGGTTTATTGCTGTGGATGTCACATTAGCATCTAGCCATAGAGTTGACGGACGATGACAGCGGCTATTGGCAAGCTCCCTCCCCAGCATGTTGAAAAGTGTACAGTATATCTGTTGAAAGGTCCTTTGGTTCTATTTTGTCCCCATATAGGAATCATGAAACTCCATTCAACTCCGAATCAACTCCCCTCGAATTTCTCGGAGCCTTGCAGCAAACAGGGTGGCATTGGCCCTTGGTTCTATGGGTTTTTGCTAGACATGGTTGCCAGGGGGGCCCATGGGCAGCCCAAGCTTCTCCCAGGCATCCTGCCATGGGAAATTGTGTGGTCGGAGCCCCGGGGGGCAGCGAGCCATGGCGGGCCAGGAGTTGCCAAGCAGCCATGGGTTGACATCCCAACAGCCATGGGTTTGTCCAGTCCGCTGGTGGCCTATGAATAATGGCGGCAACTTGGATGGTTAGTAGGTACCACCATGGCTATAGGGCAAACCCAAATGTATAGCTAGTGACCTGGTCAGGGCGAACTGGGATACGGCTGGGGTACCGTTGAACCCAAGCGCTATATGATGTTCCAGTTGATCAAAACCCAAATGGCAAGTAGTGAAGGTAGAAGGGATGGCACAGCATGGAACACTGTGTTGGAGGTCAACCGTTGTGAATCACTTGGTGCAGTCAGTCTTCGGAGCTCTCTGTCCTGATGTCAGGAACGTCCAAGTGGGGATTTTGTACACTTGGACGAGCATTTATTGTGGAAGGACATGTGGGCGCCCGCCGCGCAAGCAACTGTCATCATAACTGATTACATAGTAGGGAAGAATCATTATATAATCCATTGGCAATGATTATAATTTGACGAAACGGGGCATCACGGTGCACAATGATGTTTCACTGAAGCCGATGGGTTGTGAGATCATGCATCATGAAACAAATTGGCATGTGATTTTGATAGTTTTTTGTACTAAAAGGTCAATGATATTCATGGTGGCAATGGGTCCAACAGATTCTCTTCATATTGTTTCGCTAAACAACCAAGCCTTCAAGTGCTGATGAGTTGCTTATATTGTTGGTTGCTGTTGGTTGTGTGGTTGGCAGTCGTTGGATATAGAAGTTATATACTGTAATTGTTCGCGGTTGATTATATTGGATTATATCTTAACTGTTTGCTAGTATAAACTATTCCTACAAGCTACTATAATTGGTTGCTATGTATACAGTCTAAGTAATTATGTACTGATGTAAGACTTGCAGCACATAGAAATGACTGTAAACTGTTGGCTACTGTTGGCATATTGGAATTGGCTACAATATTTGATTATAGTAGCCAACAGTTAAAAGTTGTATTGTAACCCAACTATAACCATTGGCATGTTGATTAAAATCTTGATAGCCTACTATAACCATGTAGCTGTACTGCAACCCAACTACAACCATGCTTATAGTACTATACTGTTAACTGTCAACTGTTACAACCATCTTACCATAATCGTGGTTGCTTACTCGTAAGAAACAACCCCAACATCCCCACGTTGATGGCAGCCAGGGGGCAGAAGCTGCGCAGGATCGCGATCGCTCCCAGGGAGGGCTCTGGTGCGTACAGGCCCCAAAGGTGCCAGTGGGGCGGTTGGGAATTGGCGTTGATGGATGGTCCAACTTGGTGGTCCAGCTTGATGGTCCAACTTGATGGTTCATGGATGGTTTTTTGATGGTGGTTTGATGTTGTTTTGATGTTTTTTTGATGTTTTTTTGATGGTTCATTGATGATTCACTGATGGCTGAGCTGGGGCTATCGGATATGTTGTTTACTGCCCTGAAGCGAGAGCTTGTCAAGTTAGCTATGACTGCAGAAATACGAGAACCCGGAACAAGCCTCCCAAGGTGTTTGCTGCACTGCATATGAACACAATGGATGCATTGCAACGCTGTGCCAGGACAATGGTAGCTCTCTTCCCTTCCACTTTCGTGCACCTTGGAAGCACCAAGGGAGTGGGTCAGATGCTTCCCTGCCAAAGAGACAAGTCAGTCATGTCAGCCAAAACTCCTTTGATTTTCCGATGCTTCGCAAGGAGGCCATCTCCAGTGCCCCCGGTTTTCACAGCATTTTCGACCTTGGCCAGGTGCGATTTCAGCAAGGGAGGCAAACGGACAATGAAGCCAAGGTGTGCGGTTGAGGGTGGGAGAGCAGGGGTGTGGGGGAATCCCAGTGGCTGCCGTGGTGTCACTTGCCACTGGGCTACTGGGGATCCTGAGCTGATTGAAACTGTGATGAGAGCTGATGGTTTCAGAGCTGCACTGAACTGCTTGTGATTGAAGACATGAAGTCTATGCTTACTGATATCACCTTCAGTGATCATATCACATTCGGTGATTAACCATTGTTTTCCCTATTGTTGTTGGTTATCATCCCTCATTATTGGTTGATTAACAATGACCCATAGCCATAGAGTTGGTACATATCCCCTACAATTGTTCGCTATCATCCCCAATTATTCGCCATCAACCATTGTTGGTATGTATTCCCCATTGGTTGGTTGGTTGAGAATCACCCATAGCCCTATATCTGGTATATCTCCTATAGTTGCTAATTATCATCCCATTAAGCAGCTATTATTAATCTTTAACCGGCTATTATTGGTTGGTTAATAGTGACCCATGGCCATATTCAATACATAGTCTTACTCTCTTTCGAGATTGTTTTCTTTCTTATTGTTGATCATTATCCCCAATTATTGTTGGTTAGTAGTGACCCATGGCCATATTCAGCAGGGACCCACCCCCTTCATGTTCCATCGCAGGCAGTGGAAGCGCTGGTGGAATTACTGTGGGTAGATCCTCAGACGCGGCAGGACCTGGTGGCAGCCCCGGTGTGCACCAGCAAACGACGGCAGTCGGGGCAGTCGTGAAGGTTCCATGATCAGCACTTGGATGATCAGTAACCATGGTGAAGTCTATGCTTACTGATATCACTCAGTAACCATGGTTACGTTCAACTACTGATGATCATCCAAATTAGAAAGTGGTGAACGTAACCATGGCTAGCAACCACTTGCTAAGTGGGATGATCATCCAAATTAGTAGGTGATTCGTATCCATGGGCACTAAGCTATAGTTATGTTCTTTCAGCGCTGTTCTGTTCACCTGTGATTCGTCAGGCCACTGTGTTTGACACGCTCCATGTTTGTTTGCCACCTCTTGGCAAATTGAAGTTGACTAATTACGCCACTCCCAGTGGCTGGTGATACCCTCTTGACTATGTCAACCCTATCTGGCTTGCATATCCCTACGACTGTTAAGCCTATCAGACTTATGATGAACCCAAAAAATCAAATGTGGGTTGGTGCTCCCACCGATAGTAGGATACCAAGTGCGCTGATTTATTGATATCAATCCCTAATTTGTCTATTCTTGACTGCATACATGCAACATACACATAAGACAATTATACAGTAACATTACATACCTTTATATCACTTCATGTGGGACATAACGAGTGAAACCCTGTCGTCGAAAGGGAGCACCTTCTTCCGCTCCGCGTTGGCGAGGACACATCCGGCCAGCTGCGTTTGCCAGGTGGCGTACAGGCGCAGATGTGGAAAGATGCTAATATTCGTGGGAAGACGACACAGGGAACACACGAAAGGTTCTTCGTGGAAAACGTTGAAAACTTCCTGGTTCCCAGGATGAAGCTGTGCCCTGCGTTGCTATGTGCAGAAATGAACTGCAGATCATTCTGCAACCTGGGAGGCAACAGCAATGCGATGCGTATCTGCTTTGAAGTCCCTGAGGGTCGCGACCAAAGCGAATCCTTTCCGTGTCGAGTTTTCCATGTACAAAACATTTGCAATGTGAAAGCAGGTCAACGAGTTGGGTCCTTTGCGAACCACCATCATCCATGGCTAACCACCATCAGTGCCTGTCGATGATGATGGTTAGCACCATCAATGGGTATCAATGGTCGATAATGGTTAGGCCCTCAAGCCATGGTTGGTTTATGATCAACCACCGTACTTGATGATTTTTAAACCAACCATGGCTTGGGGGCCCAACCATGGCTGGTTAGTTGGTTGATGATGGTTAAGCCATGGTTAGTTCGTTTATGCCTTGATCCATGGTTGATGATTAACCCATGGTTAGTTGGTTGATCATGATAACCCATTGGGTTATAAACCAACCATGGTTATATAGTTGGTGGATGATATTTAAGCCCCTTCAGCTGCTGGTTGCTTCGGTTGGTCGGAAAGGCAGCAACTCGTCCTGAGGCCGCCCAAGACGACACCGCCATCGCCTCAAGGATCTCAGGATTACTGCTCTAGCTGCCTTGTATGGCCTGGTGCCATTCATTAAGCGGTAAAGAAGTAGCATCTTAGAATAGTCATTAAAAGAGGACACTTATTGTTTGTTCATGATTTTTAAGAAATGAAACTGCCAAGAAGGGACTAGTCTTGTTGGAATCATAGATTCACAGATGATGATAGATCGAAATCATGGCCCCTCCGAACGCTGAGTTACTGGACTTCGTGGTGCCCATCATCAATGTGATCCTGCACGCACCATGCATGGACCGCCTCCGCCATGGAAAGCGCTTCTTTGAGATGCAGTTGGGTGTATCCACAGATGGTACGTAGCACAATCACATGAACCAAATCATGCCTCGAAGGCGAAGTATCAATCTTAGAACTGGGTCGTGTCATCATTCACGAGCGAACAATTTTGAGACCGACTGGCTGTCGTTGGTGTGTTTCTTACACAGACTTTGCCCACAGGAGTGCAGGAAGCTACTTTGGGAGAATTTCGTTCTTGATGCGGCCAGAGGCCCAATCTCGATGTTGCTTGGACAGGTTTGTGAAGCAGACGCACTGTGCACGATGTCTCTGTGACTCGAGTTGATGTGTCGAGAAGTGCACACACACACACATTTTATCAAGCTCCTGCAGATGTGAAAATATCAGCCCTACAGATGTGGAAACATCAACCTTTGTGGACGACTTCTGTGTTCATTCCTTGCTGCTACGTAGACATCCCAGAGGCGCAACATGACCCATTGACGATTTGGTCCGTGCGTTTGCTACTCATAATTTACGCATGCACATAATTACAATATTGTAGTTTCATACAGTTGCGTTTGTTTTAGACATTTTCATATACGTGGATGATCGTGGATGACCATGGGTGTGTATGTTATCAAATGCCAGACAGGAGATCAGCACAAATTGATCGAAGCTTCTGGGTTTCTGATCCTAACCCCTAGGGGTTATGCCGAGGGCTGTCGGAGATCGTAAGTCCTTGGGATGTGAATAGTGATTCATGTCTATCCCAGAAATGGTTGATGGGGACGCAGGAAAGCCGTATCATAGTTGGTGATTAAAAGAATGGTGAAAACCGCAGTAGATTTTCCAAACAAACTCAGTTCGTTTATGGTTACAGTAAGGCATCCAACTGGTGAAGATTGCGCAATGACCATTGCAACGAATCATTTTTGGTATTTTAGTGACCAGCCATCATTACTGGAATTCCATTAATTGTCGATCATTATCAAGCGTTATGAACCATCGTCAACACGAACCAATCACCAACAAGTATCAACCAGTCACTCAGTAAGTATTACTGTAACCAGTAGTTGTTGGCCATTGGCACCCCACTGACTACCCATACCCCCACAGGAACCACTGGTACCGCTCTCAGCCCCTATTGGAGTGACCTCCCGAAGCAGCGCAATACATAGCGACGGCACGGTTGGGCACCACCTCACAGTTGAAAGGTCAACCACTGAGGGGGTGATCCATGCTCTGCCCTTCGCTAGATGAATTGATCGTAACGTGTATTGATATATGGCGATGATTCTAGATTGATATGCGTAAATTACTTTACTTCGAGTGATCCCCACCATGTCATGTCAACACCGCTTGTTGACTCCACTTTTGTCTGACATTCTCTCCGACATATCTTCTGACATTTTTTCTGACATATCTTCTGACATTCTCTCTGGCATTCTTTCTGGCATATCTTTTGACATTCTTTCTGACATCTCTTCTGACATTCTTTCTGACATATCTTCTGACATTCTTTCTGACATATCTTCTGACATTCTCTCTGACATTCTTTCTG
>VSDK01025468.1:171883-188127 GCA_009767595.1 Symbiodinium kawagutii | reverse complement strand
TGGTTGAGGTCCGGCAGCGACCACTGGGCGCGGATGGTCGTGGTTGAGGTCCGGCAGCGACCACTAGTCGTGCATGGTCGTGGTTGAGGTCCGGCGAGGAGAAGGAGAAGGAGGAGGACGAGGAGAAGGAGGAGGAGGAGGAGCAGTCAGCTCTGATAAAATCTAACAACCCTCACCTGACAGGTGGGGAAAAAGCAAGAGCGTACATGTATATATATGTAAAAACGTTTTTGGTACACCTTCATGACCAGTGAAGTAAAAACAGAATCTTCTCGTCTTTGTGTGGAGCGTGACCTTGAAGCTCCTAAGGTCAGAAATGATGTGGCCTTCGGACATCTATTTTTTTGGGCCCTTCGATCAGTGGAATCCTCGCCGCAGGCCTGGTGGTGGACTGGTAGACACACGATCCCAACAGTCCAAGTGGTATGGGATGAAGCTGAGAGAAACGTATTGAAACGCGGCTACTACCACCTCTAGTTGATGATCCCAATCATGTATTAGTTTCATACACTAATAGTTTGCATTATCAACTACTTTGGATGGTCCAAATTGTGTAAAACTACCTGAAGTTTGGGAAACTGCTTGAAACCCACAGCTGTTTTCACTCCTTCCCAACATGGGGTTGGCTGTTTCCCCACTTCAACGCTGATTATTTTGATATATTTATAGATGATATGATTTTAGGTGTACCTGGGATGCCCTTGATTCACCCACACACCAACATCTACGACCCCATGGCGAGGCCAAAGTGGCCGTGCAGACCGATGCCAAGCGTCGAATGCACGAAGTGCAAGGAACCATTTGCTCCAAGGCCAGGAACGATGCCCAAGGATCAGCTGCTAGCTGCTCCACCGATGCGGTGCAGCTGGTGTTCTTCCCCAGGCTGACAGGTAGTGAAGCCCAAGGTGAATCTGGTTGCTGATGTAGTACCCTGTGCAATCAGAGATTGTGCCGAGGGTATCCTGTTGTACAACGATGGTCTTCCGGGGCACCAGTGGACCATCCATTTCCTCATGAGGCCCAGCTGAAGCTGACGCTTCGACATCTCAAAGAGGCTGGCCCAGGGGATCCTGGGGGCGTGGTCAGAGTAGACCTCAGGATTCACCACCTGCCAACGTTGCGAACACAAAACAACACAATTTTGGAGATCGGGATAGACTGTTCGTTGCTTTCTGTTGTCTTTGTGTATAGTTCTTTGGCACTAGTGTCAGTTTATTTCCGGACAAGTAGTTGGTAAACAGCCAGTGATCCGCATTCTTCAACGGAATGAACATACCCGCTCTTTCAGACTTCTCTGTTTACATAATCAAGCGTGAGAGAGAAAGCGCATGAATTTCCTCGTGCGTGCCATTGTGATTGCTGTTTTCAGGCTATGTCGCAGCAAAAACAGGAGTTGCGATGTTGCTTATGCTGTTACTACGGGTTTTAAAGCCATGATGTACCCGCTTTACATTCAGGAGTCCCTGTGATAGCGATAGAATGACCTCCCAGAAGCAATGGTCCCATCACCCAGGCAAACGAAGCAGTTCGAAAAGGTGAAAGACTTTCAGAGGCCAAAATCCAGCACTGGCTGCTGTGATGTGCAAAATCAGTCACTGCGTGGGTCAAAGGTCGGCGACAACACATTACTTGTGGAGATATCGGTTTTGTACTGAGTTCTCTATCAAAAGCTGATGCTGGAAACAGGTAAACTGAACGTATTTGATTTAGCTAGATATTTAGATTATGGTAGCAGTGACATATGGTAATGCACATGGTCAACATGATTTTGGTACGTGGCATTTGGTGGCAGCTACACCTTGAGTCGAGTCATGATTTCCTCCGGAACAGGTACCCAAGGCCGATCCAAACAAGGCTGGTGGATACATTTGGGCGGACAGTCGCAGGGCTGGAAACCACGCAAAAGCGATCACATTGAGGGGGAGAGGCTGGAGAAACCGTTACATTTCAAGTGTTTTTTGAACATGTTTTTTGCACACTGATATAGAGGAGCAAAAGATGCTCCTTCTTTGTTTGTTGTCTTGTCTTCTTGTTGGATGAAGATAATGCGGTGAAATGCTGCTTGAAGTTGAGATCTGAAATCTAGCCCTGGGACCAAGTCTCCCAAATTGTTGTTGATCAAACAGTCAAACATGTCATTTCTCTTCGAACCACATGACATTGCTGATGTGTATCAACCCAATATCTGTAAAACCACAGATGTTGACTCAAATCACTGTTGGTGGTTTTGAACATTTTTTATTTTCCGTAGTAACAAATGGTTGGTTGCTTGACTTGGGCATATTTTTCATGAAGGGGTGGCTGTTCGCACCACCAACCAGATCACTGCTTGGTGTTTCTCCCCCTTCTTTGTTGGGGACCAACCCACTTGTGGGTTGTGGAACCAACTTGTGGAACCGACCCACTCGGTGCAGGTCAGTCCCTTGGTCGATGTTTGTGAACGGCAGGGGGGCCTGAGCCACCAGAGATGGTGTATCGCCATGGCCCCTGGATGGCCGATGCGGATGCTTTCCATGCTAAAGAGAGCTGTTTGGTTGGGAACAGCCAGCCGTTTGGTCGGGTATAACATGGTATAACAATCAAATCTTCGAACCTCCAAATAGGTTTGGAGTATTGAAATGTCTTGAAGCTTGCCTTCCCCACTGCAGATACAAGACACGCGCATGAGTTTTGCACGCATCAGATGGTTGACGACCCTCGCAGCATTTGAGCCAAGCGGAAGCTTCAGCCATGAGCCAAGCCTTTCATCCTCTTTGATCCCCACTGAGCTGGTCATTCCACCAATATGCAACAATAACCATTGTAGTGATTGAACCTACTATTTGGAGATGCTTGTAACTTTCTGATTGCTCTTCAATCTGCTCCAAAAAGCACAACTTCAGCGGACCAATAGGGCATTCCCCAAATCATGCTTTACGTTCACCATTTGAAGTAATAAACCCATCCATTTTTTTGGGTTCCCTATGGCTTGAGAAACCACCCATTTGGACGTTTATTGGTTGTACAGTGATCCCCTCCAGGCAGTTGAACCGAAACGGTGGCATTTCGCTGGGCCGTTGCCATCCAGCTGTGCCGCCATGACTTCTGCTCCGGCACACGACCGATATGTGGAAGATGAGGAGCGCACCAGGGCGTGAATCAGCATGGCTGGGATATCAATGACTGACCACCCATTTTGACCATAAGCAGTGGTTAATCATTTCGGTCATAGCAAAATGGCTTCTTAACCATGAATAATGGCCAATAATGCCTGATTTGCCAACTCCAATTCGCTTCTAGTCTAAAACGTCATTCTGAATTCTACGGGTTATTTTGAATTTGGTTGTGGTTTGTGAACGATTGTGGTGCCACTAGCCATCAGTTGGCATTGTTAAACACCAATGAATGGTCCATTTTAATGCATTGAACCACTTAAACATGCTTGTATCGTTTTGTATCAATGATCCTTGTCAGCCATTCATCAATGATCCTTGCTGACTATCACCATCATCACCCATCAATCATCCCTGGATCGTGATCTCCCATAATTGATGCTTACAACCATCCAATGGACAGTTACAACCTGTCCACATCAGGGTTTCAAAATTTGATTTTCCCATTGGCGAGGCGATATTTTTGCTGATTGTTGCTCGTGATACCTTATCATTCGCCATCATCGAATCATCATTTCAGTATCACTTCACCATCCTTCGAACCATCCTTTCACCATCCTTTCACCCATCATTTGAGCATCATTCAACCACCATTCCACCACCCTTCCACCCATCCTCTCACCTATATCCTTCCAGCTTTGCAGGATGGCTCCATGGTTCATATGCCCTTCGACGTGGCCCATGCCTTGCTGCGCCTGGCCTGGCACGAGAGTTGGACCGTGGCCCTGGGCGCGTTGCCCCCGGGGCCGCTGGCGCAAGCCCTGGCGGAGCGACGGCGGAGCCACCAGGACTTGGCCAACGAGGCACGGGAGACCTGGAACGTCCAAGCGCCTTGGCGGAGCCCGAGGAAGGTGGGAAATTGGGATTTTTGGACGTGATTTTTTTTGTCATCTTTTTTGGGATGTTTGATGTTTTTTCCATGATCTTTCCCCAAAAGCAATACTTTGCCATGGGGTCTTTTGGCCAGATTAGCTCTGGTGTGATCCGGTGCCAGTTCCAATCAGTTGGTTGCAACGCCCTGATGATCCCTGATGTTTGATGGTGTTTATTGGTGTGGTGTCGTGTTGTTCCACGGGCCTTTCGGGATTTTAGTGTCAATTTGAATTTTGTTTTTGGTTTGCTTTGATGCCTGAGGAACACTGCCAATCCAGATGAACCAACGGCGTCCAAAGCCACGTAATTGTTGCTTGTCGGTTTGACTATACTAGCTGATAAACAGCTATATGATGCCATGCATTTAGCTACTGTTCTCAAAAAACCTCGCGAGACCTTGAATCCTCGAGCCTCTCAAGTCCCTCAGTTGATTCCCACCTTGGTGAACTGGTGACGCCATTGGTTAAGGTCGTCCTTGGTGAACCGCGGTCCCCACCATTGAGGCAATGCCTTGGGCGAGCGGCCCAAGAGGAGGCCAAAGAGGTCGACTGGTTGTGGAGAACGTGAGACAACTCGCGCGGAGCGCTGCGGAGCACTGTGCTTTGATGCGGATCTATGAGGAGAAAGATGCTTGACGCAGTGGTAACCCCAATCATCCAGTTTACGAACCGTTGCTATAGGTGTTTCTCACAACAGGGGACCCCCCAAATCATCCATCAACAATAATTTGAATAGCAAACCAACCATTTTTTGGGTATCCCTAGTTTGACAAACCACCGTATAGGAATAAAATCAACCAAGGAAGTGTAATTTGGATCCATGGGGGATAGCACCTTTTTCTCAACTGTTGCTGGCTGTTGGTTGGGAAAAAGGCCAGGAGCCAAGGGGTACCAAGGACGGGCCGCCTTTTAAGGGGCCGTTTTTTAAAGGGGAGCAAGGCCAGGAGCTACCAGAGGCTTCCAATCAAACGGTTGCAACATAAACAAAAACCTTCGACTTGGTACTACACTTTGGATGCTTTACTGCCGCGGAAGGAGTTACCTGAAAATATGTTCATGCTTGTCGTGATGCACGTATTGCAAAAGTAATAGGATCTGAATATAATCTACAGTAGCAAGTATTAATCATTATTAATCTATTTTCATTTTGGATCATTTTGGATCTACTGAACTTATTTCAGCCAGACTCCAGTTGATAGAACTTGTGCTTGACCTGACAATTCCAAGGATGGGAAAAGCACCATTGAACTCCAGAAGCCTGCACGTGAACCGTATCAGAAGTTTGAAGCGGCTCGGAGCGAGTTGGAAAATCTTCACGGAACATTGGCGCATTCGCTGTTTGAGCGCATCGTGGATTTTGTATGGGCAGTCGCGTGGCATGCTGCCAACACGGTGGCAGATCAGATGGACACCAATGATGAGGATGGCGAGGAAGAGGAGGAAGGTGATGAAGATGAAGATGATGAAGATGGTGAAGATGAAGACGAAGCGGACGAACAGGAACGAGGGTTCACAAAGTTTAATCACCATACTGATAAATGCTTGTCGTGAAGAATTGTGTAGAAATGATTAAAGACATATTGAAAATAACCTACCTGGTTTGTCAAAAGTGATGTAGCCAGCCATGGTTGGATGACGGATTTCCTGCCAGGAACCTTTTGGTGATGACTATCCAGGGTCCTCGGACGATGTAGTGGAAGACATGCGGCAGATTCTGACGACATTCCATGGGATGTTCCATGCTGGCGAGCCTTTCCGTGGTGTGCGATGCTCTTTGGCTTCGGAGACAGAAGGCTCTCCGTCGGTCCTGGAAAGCATTTCTCGGGTTCCAGGCGCTTTTGGGGCAGCTTGGCCGATTGTCACGCAGCTTTCCCGCCGGGTTTGCTGTTTGAATGCAATGAGATGACTTCCCCTACGCCTCTTCAGCAAATCCAAGTTTCGGTTGTTCACATTGCGGCACATGTGCTGTTTATTGGTCGATCGAAGCCAGCTTTGAAGTGTTGTTTGCTAGATATTGTGTAGCACCATTGGCAAGATGATTTAGATGGCAAGGCATATACCGGTCCTAGGTCCGGGCCATCTATTAGCTACAGAATCCCTCCTGTTTGCTTGACATATCTTGACATTCTTCGTATTGAGGTAGAGTTGAACGCGGTTCGGCTTCTTCTTCCAGATTGGTCGAGCTGCACTGAAAAGTTTGACAGTACAGCTGGCGAGTTCCTTCTCAAGGCAGAAGGTCTCAATCTGCAGGTGGTTCTAGAGCTACCTGCAGTTCCAGGATTCTTGGTGCCAATGCTCGTTATTCACTAAACATCCCTTAACATCCAGGATAATATGGGTAGATCATTATTCACTAACATTTATCAACATCCAGGACTGAGATGGATAGATTGATGATTATAATGAAGAATCATACACGCTGCTATATTCAAGGATTCTCGGCCACTCCTGTATCTCCAATCCTTAAACTCATTCAGACCCGTCAACACGTGTGGAGCTGATTGACAGGATGACATGCATTCCCTACTCGTATGCGCGCACATGTATTGGGACCGCGCATTTGCTGATGGCCGGATAGAAGGAAGGTCTCAGAAACAGTGTGACAGCCGACAGAGCTGTGTTAAAGAGCTGGAGAATTTTAAGAACTGTGCTCGAGAAGTGTATTCGGCACAATGTGAGATGCCCTGAATTGCCACTGTTTCAGCAGGGGAAGCCGCATGGTTTACTGAGTAATTATGGGTTTGTTTCATCTCCAAGTTTCCTGAAGTTTCTCCCAGGAAAGGTCTACGAAGACTGGCTCAGAGCGGTGGCACGAGCCGCAAGCCCCATGAAGTGTGTCACTTGATCGACGGAACGCAGTGAGGTGATCGAGGCAGCTCCAGGTTGACAAAGGTTCGAAGTGAATTGATGGGTGAACCGGCGGAAAGCTGGTATCGTTGATGGTGAGACCATGTGAAAACGAAGGATTGCGGCATACATTTACATGTCCAAAGATGGATGGATTGATAGATATGTTGGGAATCAATGAGGCTGAAAGTGTAACAACCTGAGACCTCACTTGCTGTGCTGGCGGTGTTTGTCCTGCAAATGTGCCCCGGGTGCATGGGGGGCATCTTCTTGGATAGCTCATCACTGCACTCAGCAACTGCCGCAGCTTCAGATGTTGACCTTGAAAGATTAGTGGAAGATCCCGGCAGCACAAAGTTGGGAGGTTTAAGATGATCATTATTTCCCCAATCGCCCCAATGACGATGATCATTGTCTTGGAATGGTTGAGGGTACCACCTACCCATGATGCCCAACATGGGGTACCTTCCATTCCCAGCGCTCAGACATACCACAACCAATCGCCTACGTTCCAAGGTCAGAGGTGTAGCGATCCCCCGAATCCAAGATCTCTCTCGTGCCAGCGGCCTGATTGCAGCCCTTCGCCAAGGGGGGCTCACACAGGCCGGGGAAGCACACGGACCCCTGCTCTTCGTGAGCTGCAGAGAAACAAAAGAAGAAGCACCTCTGTGAGGTATGTGACGTTGAAAGTTGAGGAAAGTCAGGAAAAGTTTTTGTGCCAAAGTGTTACCAGCATGTTTGGCCGTGTATCAGCATTAATAGCTTAGATATTGGGGTTACTAAGCCAGACTAAGTCACCCAAAGGGCGCATGCGACACAATGTGATCCTCTTGAACCCCCTTTACCTAACCTGCTTGAAATTGGCAGCAAGGGTTGGAAGATGTGATTGAGGAAATCGATCATGTTCATCAAGCATATACTTTGAGAATCAGAGGCTAGCACTAGGTTCTGAGTTGCTTTGGCTGAGTTTTGCCGTGGACGTCACCCCAATCATTCGTTATTGACCCATAATGAAAGATGGATATAGCCTTGTACATTGGTTTCCCTTTTGACAATGGCTATTTATTGTATCCTTGGTAGGTACCAGGTACCACCATACATGAAATCCAATCCTCCTTGGTTGTTGCGTGCAACGATTGTCAGTGCTCTGTGACCTCCTGCAGGACCGCTGCGCTTGCTTTTTTCAGCTGCCTGAAGGGAAGGTGGATGAGTATCAGGAGATGCTCTACAGGAGTGACATGGCAGCATATGGCATCAGTTTCAAATCTGCACGATTCAAACTGTTGCTTGATGCGGATCATTGACAGTGGGTCTCTGAGCTGGTTTTGGGATGATCAAGTTTTGTCGACCATGACAGAAGCTCTAAAATCCACTTCTGGACTCATTGCTCTGCGGCTTTGTTCCAGGCTCACAGCGCTCACAGCTTTATGGCTTTGAGTTCTACAGCCGTGGAGATTGTCAGAGAAATCCTCCTATTATTGTTGAAAGTAAGCAGCTAAAATCCCTAGTCTTGCTGCTAACGATCAACCTCCACAGCTTTAGAGTATTGATGAAAACAACATTCCAATATTGGACCATTCGCATGCTTTATTGACCTCTCGCAGATTCTTGCAATGAAACAACAGCCCTGGTAGAGTGCACTGAGTGCACCTCGCAAAGTAGCTGAAGCCATGGTTTCAATACCGCAGGCGCTTCATATTTTCACCAGTTGAGGATGCACAGCCGTTCGTCTCAGGCAGCAGTGCCGTCACCTGAACTGACCAAGATCGGGGCACGGGTTAGTACCAAGCAGGATGGACGAGTGCTGAGTGCAACTGTGATATATTTTGGCCCCATCAAGGATAAACCAGGGCAGTGGGCCGGATTGGATTTGGACGAGGCATGTGGCAAGAACGATGGATCTGTGGGGGAAGAGCGCTACTTCCATTGTCCACCAGGTCATGGCCTTTTTGTGCATCCTTCAGCGTTATTAGCGCTGGATGAAGTTATCGCTCCAATAGGCAGCGCCACCCAGCTTTTCTGGTGGTTTGCTGATCGTTCAGGCTTCATTGAGGGGATGCGCCGATCATGCGACCCGTGCCTCTATCGAGAAATGGAGCCTCGTTTCAATGTGGGTGGTGTTGACAAAGCAAATGGGACCACGAGAGATGCTGGATTGAAAGTTAATCTTGTTGAAGCTATTCGATTTTGCAAGCGTCCTCATGAGTTTACACTGTGGTACAGACGTGCGGCAGGTTCAGTGGAGGATGCTGCTGCAATTTGTTCCGCCTGTGCAGATAATCGCCGGATCGTGGGTCTTCGCGCGAGCCAGTGGTGCTGCAAGGCAATTGAGCAGGCCTTGCCGACTTGGTCGCACTTGAGGGAATTACATTTGCAGTACAATGAAGGTTCTGAGGACAGCAAGGCAGCGTTCGATGATAAAGATTTGCAATCGCTCATTCGGGCTTTGCGGCAAGTTCCGGACCTCCAGGTTTTTACTCCACCAAACTTGGTTGCTGCTGAAGTGTCTGATGAAACCATCCAGGCGCTGGTAGAGCTGCGACTGCACTTTCCTCGAATAGCAATGAATGAAGAGTGGCTTCCAAGCCTTATAGATTGCAGAGTTGCTAGCAAAGCAATAAAGAACAAGGTTGCAGAACAAGCAGTGGTATGGCGACAGCTGGAGTTGTTGCGTTCCTACACGTCTGGCAACCTTGCACGAACAACACAGATTTACAGAGGCTTGAAGAATCAGATAGCCCAACCTGAGCAAGATCGGTTGCTCTTTTTGTTGTCGTTGTTGCACGCAAAATATTGCATTATCGGTGGCTATGAATTTCTTGAAACTCTTCCAGAAGATTTTGACCTCTACAAAGGAGCTGGTGCATCAGGTCAGTACATCCCGGATCCTGTGCTTGCGATGTCTTCGGAGATGCAGGTTAGGTATATCCTTGCAGTTGCGCATTACAAAGCCCAGATCCTTACAGATTTGTGTGGCCACGTGGAGTCAGCTTTTGCAAGTTTGGCCGCATGCAAGCAAGGTGATCAAATACAGGAACGCTTGAATGCTTTTGTGGAGAAAGAAGGCTTGTCTGATGTGGTGTGCTACAGGATGGTTGTGGAAACGGAAGAAGGCAGTGCGGGTATCCCAAACAGATTTAGGCAACACGGCTTCTACAATGGTATGCCTGCTTTTTGTGGTGAAACAGATGGGAAAAAGGTATATTTGTTCCGAGATCGTAAGAAATTTTGGTCAATTTCACGGACTGCACTTGGCTCATCCTTTTTCAGTGCTACTTTGCAAGACGAGGGTGAGGATAAACCTCGCCTCTTTCCTCTGATTGAAACGTCCGAGGCTCAACAATGGCGCCCAGATGCTGCCTTTAAATTCAGAAGGGCGGACTGCGAACCTTACTCCTTGAAGGATGCCTTGCAATTTTTTTTGCAACAGAGGGCTGACGACCCCTCCTTGGGTCAACTAGCAACTTCACCTGACCGACTTTATGAGTTGAAGATGGGGCCTATGAAGGGATTCGCCCGAGCGCAGCAGAAGCAGGCAAAGTGGCTGCTTGATGTTAACCGTTGCACTTTTGTGGCTGACTCTCCCTTGGTTTTGGCAACCATTTTTCATTTGATTCAGCGGAAAACACTGGCAATGGGAGGTGAGATTAGCAGACTCGACAATTACTTTTTCAAGGATGGGCACCTGAACGTGGAGTTGAAACAGCCTCCCTGCATCCATTTGAACCTGAGAATTCCCAAAGATACAGGCTGGACGTATGAAGTGATGCTCACCCTGTCAGATTTTGCTAAAGCCAAAGATGTGCTGCACAAATACTATGAAATCACCAGGTCGCAAAGCCCATTGGACTTGATGGTGCCTATCTTCAAAGCCTGTCCGGCGGATCCAACTATCATGCTGACCGAGTGAGATGGTTTCCAGAAGCCATGAACTACCAATGTTGTCCTTTCGCATTTTGCTTGGTTCGTTGCCCCTACCTCGTTTTCTATAATTCAGATGTTGAGATCCGAGCTGAACTGTGTCAGCTGTGCCAGAAAAGGCGTGCTGGTGTGAGTGTACTTGCTTTGGAAAGGAAACTGGCAGTGACATTCGATCTTGATGCAATGAATTGTGGATGTTGCAACCATTCTTGCGAAAGATTGCTGCAGCTGGGGTTCATCCGGGAGATCGTTTTGTGATGTTTTGTGTCTTTACGTTTTCTGAGAAAATGTGCAGAAAAACCAAGCATAATTCTCTCAGGGAGCCAAGGCCTTTGCAGGGGGTGTGCTAGTTCATGCCAGGTCCATGATACCACATCCTTCCAAGTCTCGAGTGTAAGTTGGCCCTAAGTGAGCATGGAAACCTTTAAATAGATCCAATCACCAACATTGACCACCATTTTCCCATCAGTTGGCCGTCAGTTAACCACCGTTGTCAGTTAACTGGCACACATGTCTTCTTACCAAAATCCTTGGAGCATGCCTATCCAATTCTTGGATATGACCATGGTTGTAAACCCATGGCTGGTAGGTGAACTAACCCCTGAAACCATGGTGAATAAGGAGTCAGTAAGTGAGAAACCAAGTACAACCATTAACTAGCAACCATTAGTTATATAAGCCTTATAAGTACTGTCAATGACCAGTTGCTAAGTATTGATTTCTGCCCTCCCAAGTTGCAACCCTCCGAGGTGACATTTCCAGTGATGCGGCCACGCTACCCCTGTGGCTGGCAGATGGCCACGTGATGATGGAGGCACCGGCCCATGTGGATGCTGGCGACACTGGGCTTGAAAGGGGGAACTACACACTGACAGACATGCACACAATCCACACAGATATGGGGTGGTGCTCACCTGGTGTACCTCCCCAAACTGGCAGTTTCCATCAGTTTCCCTATGAAACATGATGATGACTGGTTGGGTAAGGGGTAACGGTATCACCATTTGTGGACAACCCGATATGCTCACAGCCAAAAGGATGCTCCGTGATGGATGTTGGATTCGGATGGTGGTTGATCGACACAGACCATTCAGGCCTTTTAAAGCCATGGACAAGTTTTGGTTCATGAGATCTACTAGAATCCCGCAGTCGTCCTGCTGATACAGCAAATGCCAAGCTCGGGGTTCAGGGCTGTGCATTGGGGCCCTACCTCTGCCGTAAAAAATTGCGTATGATCCGTTGTGAAGATTTGGAGACCAGTTGGATCCAGTTGTTGAATACACAATGAATGAATGGTATATCCTCAGCCGTTAATAAACTTTTCATATTTGATCGCCAATAGCATATTGGTCATTCTTACTCTACATTTCCTTTCACGAAGCACTATCGACAGAATTTTGGTTCAACCGAATGATTGATTCAAGCATTATTGCTGCAACATGCCCATCTATTTGCATGTCAAAAGTTTCAACAAGGCAAATGAACCAAACCATCATCTAGGGTTAGTTGTTCAAACAGATTGGCTTATCATTCGGTTCTTCCATTCTTCACCAAATTGGCTTATCCTTCAGTTGTCCAAGCAGATGGCTTCTCATTCAGTTGTCCAAACAGATTGGCTACGCATCTTTACCATTGTCACCCAAAATCGTTTATTTTATAGGGGCTATAACCTTTATTTGGGATGGTCAAAACCTTCCTTTCAATGTTGTTGGTGCCAAGGGTAAGGTCTGGTTGACACATTGTTTGAGCGCGATGCCAGCGCCAAGGAAAAGCCAGAGACAGCGCAAGTGGTGCTGGATGCGGCGTCCTATTTAAGCCAGGCAGCTGATGTCGTCAGCATCACCGGGATGGGTTAGGGAGCTGGTTAAGGAGCTGGTTAATGAGCTGCCTACGGATGGTTAAGGAGCTGGCTAGGGATGGTTGCGAATCATTGATTGCTGATGGTTGATGATGATTACTGATGACTAAAGTTGACTAACAATAGTTGGTGATGATGGTTCATGTTGATTAACGGTGGTTTATCATGGGATGATGGTTGAGAATGGTTCATGGTTGATATTGTTGATGAATGATGATTCGTAGCCGCGGGTTGGTTTGTTTCAAAGTGACGTTCCATCCTACCTGGTGGTTGAATGCACCAACCAGATGCGATTTGCAGAACAAAACAGCGAGGTGACGAGACAAACTTGAAGCCCTTGTGGTATTTGAAACGTTCTCAAGTTTTGGTATTGATCCATGGGCCCAATTGACTGAGTTTGTGTCTACTGTAGCTAGGTCAATGATGATTAATTTTGGCTGCGGTCTTCATCCTGCCATCGTCTCCCATGGTTAATGATCGTTAACAACGATGAATACGGTGGCTTGACGCAACGACCCACTGAATGAGTTTGCAGAACTGTGCTGGGAAACCCTCATCGTGATATACGGCGACCACCGAAACAGGTACATCGTATCAGTTGGAACGTACCGGAAAGTCAGTTTGAGCAGCAAAACATGCACTTTTTGGGGCTTCCAGCCAACTACTTATGCTTTGCGCGCTGCTGTGGGGGATAATTTGGCAATGTTGTTGACAATTTTTCCACGCAAGGGCCAAGACCCAACTTTGACAGGGAGCTGAAGGGCACCAACAAGAATAGGGGTCAACAATGGTAATGGTGAAAGAACCATTTATTTAGTAGTTTACTTCAAAAACATGGTGACTTTGCGCTTCGAGGGTAGTGGGCACCAGAGAGTAGTAGCGTTGACCATGGCTATGGGTGGCTTGTCATGTCTCCATCGCCATCGATCAGCTCCCAGCTGTCCCAGCTCAGGAGCACGAGCATTTGGACTTGGTGAGCAGCTGGAGCTTGGAACTCCCAGGTTCCGTGAGAGCAGAAGTATCGCACCACATTAACCAGTAGCACCAGGTAGGTTAGTTGACGGTCAATGATTGGTTAATGATTGGCTGATGATTGGCTGATGATTGGTTGATGATGGTTTGTGTTTGTGAATGATTGGTGAATGATGCGTCACGGGTGGTCAATGAGGGTCAATTCGCACCCATATTGATGGTACATGATGATCAATGGTGGTCAATGACGATAAATACTGCAAAACAACTGGATTGAGCGCCTTGCATCCATAAACCACCCAGGGATTAGGTACGGACAGCACTAGCTGGGCAAAGTTAGAGGCGGTTCATTGTTATGGATCTCCAGTTGTTTTCTGGATACAAACCGCATCGAGTTTGGGCAACCTGAAACCACAGTTGTTTGCCCAGTGTTGCCTAGTGTGCGGCTTTCACTGAACCATTAAGATCTGACCTTTCTTGGTTTCTTGGCATAGAAGATCTTACCATCATTACAATCGGCGTGTGTTCACCAAGCAGTAGCAACGACATAGCTGGCAGTCTCTGGGGATAGCTGGCCTTTCCCATCAACCAGAAATTCCATCTGGGAATTCGAACATGACTGGCAGTGCTTGGGTGCTCATCCTTGGTCTTCCTGCGATAAGGCTCCAAGCATCGAAGTCAAAACTATTCCAACAAGGGGAGGTATGTGGCGAAGGACAGTGGTACCCCCCAACCAGCCATGGTCGTCCACGGGGAAACCCATCACTTCCAAGGTGCAGCATTTCTGCCTGCAAACAAGGGCTGCCCTGACCGCTGCATTTCAGGTTCTTTCCAAAAGGCGGAGATTGCGATGCTCAGCTTGGTAGTGATTGGTGTTGCAGGTTTGGGACGTTGTTTTCACGGATCGTTGTCTCTTGAAATGAGATATACTTTTTTTCCGTTTTTTCACTTCAGTCTTCTCTCGTTTCAGACTCAAGGACTCATGGCTTGCAGATGTGTGTACTTGACAGAGACTGTTTGTCTCACTATCGTACCCGACAGAAAGATGGGCTTGGCACCCAACATGTTGGTGATGTCAAGTGGCCCCAGCGCAGCGTGGAAGTTGTTGAAACCGCCAGAGGCAAGGTGCGCTTAGTAGGCTTAGTAGGCTCGCAACATTGTTGCCGATTTCATTTCCAGTCACTCAGATCCATTGATATCACAGATAGCCTTGCTCCTCATGGGTCACACTTGCAGCTAAGGACCATCAAGGAGTTTGCCCAAAGAATGCTGGCATCCATGGAGGTTTCTTGTCCACATTTGGCCACCAACCGAGTATTGCCAGTACGTTAGAGTGCAATCGGTGCCAGATGCCAGCCTCACAACTGACTCCACCCGACAGATAGAGAGGGTACTGACTCCACTCAGTACAGACTCCACCCGACGGATTTTGTGTCTGAACTCAGGTTGCAGAGAGGGGCTGGTTCTTTGAAGCATGGAGTGCGCCACCCAACGGTGCGCCAGAACGATCACTACAAGCTTGCCTCGAGAGGCGTCCCGGGAAACTGAGCCAGAACTGGTTGCGTGGTGTCCTGGTGTCCGTGCAATGCCATGGATCAGCATGAGGTACCTTTCTTGTCCATTAGACTTTGGACAGTAACAGATTTCAAACAGTAGCAGACTAGAAAAGATGCGGGACTTAGTAGCAGTTGGTGTTTGACTTTCAGTGTCATGTGCCAGAACTGATGCTTCTGTGTAATTGCACGTCCAATTTTGTGCACCTACAGAACAAGTACAGGCTGTTGGGATACTACCGACTACTACAATCATTACGTGCCCAAAACACTTGAGACGATTAGGGACAGAACCCTTGGGGAATCAATTGGTTAACCTTCTCTCATAATAATGTTAAACCATCTTCGTATTCCAAGGTGAGCCAATTGGTGGGACGTCACCGTTGGAGAACGAACAGGTCCATTGGTTGATCGATGGCAGATCTTGAAGGTCCAACTAGGTATGTTGGTCTGACTAGAACGTCTGGCTGATTTGTGGTAGGTATGAAACTAACTTACAGAATGGAACAACATACCTACCAACAAATCAGCCTTTTCTAACTTCCAGCTCAGAGTTGGTAGAAACTAAAGGCAAATCCAACTTCCAACTCTGAACTGTTGCCACTTGGAATCATTGCACAGCCGCCAGGGGCTGGGTCGACCTGTCGGCCACAGAACAAGTGATGCATCCGCCGGACAGATGCTTGGCTGCGCATAGTGACTGGTGACTTGCTTAAATCAATTGTCAAGCTGAGTTCGGAAAAAAACATCAAATCACATAATATGTACATAGATTTAGCGCACATACCACACATACATGGGAGTCGCGCAAAAGGTCCTTACAAGGAGTTATCTATTTGTCATGAATCCACGATTTGCAAAAGTTTTTTCCCGAATTAGCAACACATTTTTTTCTGGAGAAAGTTTCGCTAAACATTTTTTTCTGGCGAAGAATGGCCATTCCAGGATCAAGGAATTTTGATCAAGACCCACATGCATACATATAGACTCGTGGGCAAATACTGAAAACTGGACCCCATGATGTATGTGTAAACTCGCCATTTCGAGAATGAGCATATCCGTCGGCATT
>VSDK01025468.1:123913-171846 GCA_009767595.1 Symbiodinium kawagutii | reverse complement strand
CATTCTCAGGTTTTTTGCTTTCTGTGAGCGATTTCCGAGCTTGGAAACATAGTATCAACCACATCTTGGGCATTTCTAGTTGGATGATGGTGGAACAATGGTGGAACAATGGTGGAACAGGATTTCTACTTCAACAGGACCTCCTGACTTTGGAAGTCGAAGCAGTGTTGGAACTGGTGGAGCGGACCGAGCGATGAATCATGAATCTAGTTCTATGTTCCATAGATCATTGGCTTCAGCAAGATCGGTCCGGAGTTTTGGTGCTGAGTTGGCTTCCCCATCATCGCATCCCTTTCTGGTCCATGAATTGGGTATCTCGAAAGGATCATCTGAGGGGAAGGCAGCCTTCGTGGCATATACCATTCATGTTGACGTGTATACCGCGGTATACCATTCATGACTTGTGTTGCCTTGCTGAGATCACACACGAAGCCTGGTCTACCTGCATGGAAGCTTGACTGCACTAGGCCATGCCATGATGTCGCGATGCCATGGGCCTTGCGATCCAAGGATTTACATGTTCAGGCTACGACTACTTGAAAGAGCCGCACTATGTCTATCGGCCCAAGCCCAAACCCAAGAAGAAGAAGGCCAAGATGACGCCACAGGGTGGTGTTGTTCTGATGCGAAAGAAACATGTTGGACTTCTTGGCAAGATGCGCCGCGAGGGCAAGCGGTGAACAAGCAAGCACATTCCTCAAACAGTATTTGAAATTGGTCCGTCCAAGAATGGTGTACCTCTAAAATTGGTTGGTTGGTTTCCCTGTGAATACTGATTATCAACTTGGATGGTCAGTAGGTACAACTGTTGGATCTGGGTGGAGGCTAGTAGATATCCAACTGGAGTCGAGCACAAGTTGATCCTTTTGATGCCACGTGGCCGGTAAGCGGCACCCGCTCACTAGCTCCAGATGATCCAAGCTTGCCATTTTTTTGGCCAAAGGGTTCTGAATTATCCAGGGGCATGCGATATCCCAGCTAATTGAGGGGTCCATATCCATGAACCATCACCAAATGTACCATTAATAGCCAGGAAATTTACCTCATTCTATTTCATTACCCGTTGAAAGGTAAGTTTTGTCTTAGTCCTCTTTCATATACCTGGCGAGATCATAGCAGTTGAGAGACGATTTTTCAAGTGCCTGGGATCTTTGAAGCCCAGTTATGCAAACTTGTCAGTGTTGTCGTTTATCCCCCATGCGCACCCCGCATTGGCAATCATTGACCATTGCCAATCCTTTCAAGCTCAACCATGAATCATTATTGACATTGACTAGCAACCATGACTAGGCATGGCCAAGCATGGACAATGCTTATGGACCATCATTAACCCTTGTCAACTGCTATTAACCATCATCAACCATCATTATTGACCATCATTAGCCATTGTTCACCAATACAAAGCTCTTATCATTAATCATGGTCAACGAACCATCATTAAACATCATGAAACATCTTATCATTAAACCTTGTCAACAAACCATGGGCTGATGTTTGACCATCAACCATTGTTCGCCACTCGTAAACATCAGCCCTCCACCACCAGGCCAAAGGCAAGGCCAGCAAAGAGGAGGAAGATGAGGCGAATCGAGGGGGTGGATATCCAACATGCTAAGAGATCATTTGCCAGTAACTTGTTATCAGTTTTAAGCATAGTAGACTGGCGATTTGGCATCAAGTGTGAAGGGTATAGGTAATACAATATACATAGTTAGTCTAGATATATATATATATATATATCTACATAATGTTGGATCTCTCGCTACAACCATAGACTGCTGGTTCCATTTCAGGAAGCGCCTACATGATCATACATGAGACACAACTCTTTCGGGTGGGGTTTGCATCTCCGCAGGAGGAAGAGTTGGAGCCCTTCCCGGGTTTGAAGGCGGCAGTGCTGGGCTGGGTAAGTCCGACTTGTGTCTTTGTGGGAGCCCCCTGGTCTTGGAACATCACCAACTGATGAAGTCCAAAAATCGTAAGGGGTTCCAGCCAGGTCAAACTACCAGATAGATCCAGATAGTGCAGTACAGAGATTTATTTTCAAGTATTGTCGACGATGATCAGGAATTTTGTTGGCCATTGGCAACCCATTACTATTAACAAGAATCAAAACTATTGTCAACTACAATTAGCCAGTATCATAAGCTAATGTCAATAGCAGTGATAATTATCAACCATGTCAATGATTCATGATAATGTAGCTGCTGTGGTCAATTGTTGTGATTAACTGTTGACCATTGTCATCAACCATAAACAGCAACTAGCCATCGTAGTCGATTTACCATCTGATCAGTATCTACCATTATCAGCCAGAATTGTTGTCCGTTGTTAAGTACCATTATCATTTGGTCAATGGTCAATGATTATCATTTAATTACCATACTCCTTATTTACCATTATCATCATTACTAACCGATTAACCATGATGAAGCATGATAAACCATCATTAACCATCATAAACCATCATCAACCATCATCAACCATCATCAACCATCATAAACCATCATGAGTAGTTAAGCACAAACCAGCATAGACCACCATCAGAGAAGCATAGACCACCATCATTATTCTAGTCCACCAAGCATGATCAACTACAACGACCATCAACCATGAATTTCACCACTGCAGTGCCCATTTGTCCATTCGTGAGCCGCCATGCTCCCGCAGGTCATCTTCCCCACAGCTCCGAAGCGGCCCATCACGTGCTACAAGGAGCACGGGAGTGTGTTTTGGGAGCACCGAGATGGGTGACGACTTGAGGGATGGTGAAGGACTGGTTAGATGACGGATATATTTTGGTGGGTAATGATGGCTAATTCATGATGAATAATTAGTGATGGCTAATGGTGGTTGATTAATGATGTTGATGGTTAATGATGGGTAATTAATGATGTTCAATGATGGTTAAACAGTGCTTGAAGTGATGGTCGTGATGGTTGAGAACGAATGGGTTAAAGCAGGGGGAATCAATGGCTACAATTTACCCTTTGGTCAGTATTTGTTGGTACTGTTTAGTATTGATGATTGGTGGTTCATGATAGCGAATGATGGTCAAACTATGGTTAATCAATGGTTTTCAATTCCCAATGTTGCTGATAAATTGTCAATTATGAAGCTGAATCATGCCTGTTCATGTTCAACAATTCTCAATCATGGTGATAACGTTCGTTAACGGTTCATGATGATGGTTGGCGGTTCCCTTCTGCGGGCAGCCCTCAACCATCCCAGCATGTTTTCAGCAGGGAAAGCTACAAGTTTGCTCGACATCATTTGTGGATGGAGCCGGCCGCAGAGCTTGGGACCAATCTACTTTCACAAAGGTGGCCCTATGTATTTTCCTGGAAACGTTCGATGAAGAGGACGAATCCATGCAGAGCCATGTGTATGAATGTCTTTTAATATAAATGCGCATAGAGAGAGACCTGGAGCCCAAAGCACTGAAAACGAAATGAAAGTTTAAGCGTTGCTTCCGAGGGGCATCAAGTTCGGACTTTGGCATGACATGGCATGACAAGTATGCATTTATTTCCAGAGTATTTAGATATACTGCACGGACATTGTAGATGGACATGTTGACATCTTTACTTGTCATTCCCCGCATTCATGTAAGTTGCTCTCCCATGCCAATGAATACATCAGGATTGACAATTACGGTATGAGTGTTTTCAGCTTTGGGTGGGAACTAAGGATACCTCATTCATGGATGTATTCAATATGCCGCTGATTGGTATATCCCAAAGATTTTTGGTTCCTATCTTCTGTCATTAACGATGGCAGAACCTGCTGTCCGCTGGTTCTGCCAGAGCTACTAGTTGGTTATCTCCTTGAGTGACCACTACCAACCATGACTGAACACTTATTTACCATCATCAAGATTCATGAGTTATAGTCATATAGGAATAACTATATGACTATAAGTTTGACCACCGCTTGATAATGATAGTTGCTATTACCTATTGGTTAACTGTATGACTATGAGTGGCAAAACAATCAATCAACCAGCCAGGCAACCAACCAGCCAGCCAGCCGGCCGAACATTACAACCAATTATGGTTGATTTTGATCCTCCCGTGGCAGGGTGAAGTGCTCAATGCCTGGCACGACTACATCACAGACCACGAGGCGAGAAGTGCACTGCCAGTGGGGGATCTGCTCAAAGTAATGACGGGTTGGTCAATGAACATGAATGGCTAAAGAATGATGAATTGATATGAATTAATGGTGATTGATGATGGTAAATGACGTTATTTCAAAAATCGGGAATGGTGGGATACCAGCACTGGCAGAAATTTGCCCTCTGGAAATGGTGAGATATGTACGAGTTCTCATCAACCCGAATGGATCCCCGCACAACACATGCAGTCACCGCTGTTGAAACAACGGTTCCAAGTTTGAGGCTTCCATGGTCAGTTGTCCCGGGAGCCAGCGGTAGAACCATGGGTTGGTCGCCCCCGAATGCCACCGCACATGGGGAGAGCCTATGATTCTGTCTCTACAAATGGGTCTCGGAGTTTCAATCCCCAGCAAGGTCTCATTTGGTTGTCTATTTGTGCAACTGATGGTGGTGCTGTTACAATGATTGATTACACTGGGATGTAATAGCTGGTAGTTACGTATCAAGAATAGTGATGATTCAGGTTCATCATCATCTACCTACCAGAGGCCCATGTCCCAAATCCCTCAGAGCTGCAAATCCTTGTCGACCACGTTGATCATTGACTTCCATCGATTTGTTGCCTTCCAAAAAACAGTAGGAGATCCCTTTGGTGTTCGCTGGCAGCAGGCGCCATTTTTTATCCAAGTGACTTATAGCTTAGAGCTAGTGGAAGAAGTAGCAGTTGCTCGCAACTTGGTTGACCTTGGTCGGTTGGTGGCTCCACAAGGTGGGCTGCTAGGCAGGCCCGCTCCTGCTGGCTGTGGCCGCTGGCAGGGCGATCAAGAGGACGAGCTGTCGATGGAAGATCTGCAAGAGACCACCGCCAGGATCCACACCCTGCTGGATGCCGAAGCAGCTCTAGCGGCTCAGCAGCCGATGAGGTGATGGCTTAGTCAATGACCGTAGTTAGTGGTTGATGGTTAGTTAATGCTGAGGGTTGATGGTTAGTTAGTGACTAGCTAGTTGATGGTTGTTGATTTTTTTGCTGATAGTAAGTTGCTTCTACAGTTCTAAAATGTTTGAAACTGACTTGAAGTGCTTAGTGATGATGATTATGCGCCCGAATTGGTGAATTGCACATCCTAGGGAAGGGTACCACTCCTCGCTGCTCGTCCCCATGTTGGTGGTCGTGTCGCTTGATTTTTTTGGCTAGACCTGACAACCCCCAAGTCATTGGTTAAACAAGACTTTCACGGTATGACCTGGTGGGAAAATCTGCAGGGAGGCCTTATATCGCATTACAATTCATGGTTAACCGGGCCTTCCCCCATAGATTTCCGATCCAACCCGTTGTGATCCGACTGCGTTGAGCTCATCGCGACCAGGTGGGTGGAAAGAATGTCTTCTTGGGAGGCGCTTCCCAAGGCCAGCGGACCCGTGGCCTGCCAGTGCTGAGGACAGGTGTGTCCATCAATATGGCTGTGGGTCAAGCAGTTGACCAACCAATTTCACTGTGGATATTAACCAAGAATAATAGGAAATGCAAGTAAAAACAATGGTTTCTGAAACTAGGGGAAGCCTCTTCTTAGTGAAGAATTGACCAATCTTGGACAATATTGGATGCCTTGGGGGTACCCCTATTTTGACACCCACATGATCCCAAAATAGCTAATGACAGCTGCCCAATTTTTGTTTTGGATGATTCGGAGGTTAACCTTCCTGGACCCAGAGATTGAAGCCACTGTGCGCACAGGCTGTGGTACTGCCTTGCATGCAGCTTTGACCTATGAAGGAGAGCTGGGTGGTGTCATCGGCCACTTGGCAGTGCAGGACAGCAGGAAAATGGGAGTCCCATGAAGTTCAACGGCAGCAGCATGGGTGATGCAGCGATGCTATAACGGATGATACAGGGAAATCATGGTCACCAATGTTCAGCAACAGTTGGAGTAATCATGGCGAAATGCTGGTTGAGCTAGGGGGCAAGAATCAACCCGCACGACCAACAATTCGCTTTGTCCATTGATTGTGGTACCCCAAACCTTGGTCTTCAAGGTACAGAATGGGCTGCACCATGGGGAAAATGCACGAATGTTTTGGATCCAGAATCATTTTGTGGCCACTTAGTAGACGGTCACTGGCACCCACAGCCTAGTCTGTGGCACTCCTTGCCAGCGACAATTAGAATTGACCCATGCGCCGCCCCAAGGTACTATGGGTCATTTGTTGACCTGCACACCCGTCAAAGCTGACTGGATTGCCAAGAAGATTCCGATTTTCGTGCAACTTTGCTGCGTCTTAGAAGTAACATTTTGATACATTTTGCTCAAGAGACGAGTGGGAGATCCAGCTCTCAATGAACCCCGATTTTTCCATAAATAGCAGGTCATCAAGCATCAGTATAGGGAGCCATTATGGGCTAAGAGCTGAATCTCCCGTGAACAAAGCTTCTTTCTTTTGGGATCGGCTTCCCTCAGTGGAGACGGTATTCATTGGTCAGAGTGAACGCAAGCACTGAGTCAGAAAGGATGATCCTTTTCAACGTGGAGCCTTCCCAATCTCCCAAAAGCCCATGGTTTAACCAGGATTGATAAAAGCTATGTTTGAGTTTGACCAGGATCATCCATCTCCCATTGTCATGTCAAACTGAATAAAAGGGGCCCCGTGGGATGTTTCAAATAAAGAACAGAACCTGTTGACCACGCCGGCAATGGTTGCATCAGCCAGACTTCAACAGAAGAATCTACACAGGTTGTTGCGGCTATGCTTCCCAAGACACCCCCCCCACACACAGAATCATACAGACACTTATAGTTGTGAGATATGAGCCAAGCACTACGTTAGAGTTCTCCACGCAGTGCACCTTGAAATGTGGGTGCCACCAACGTCATTGCTTTGAAGGTACAACGGGCTGGATGACGGCACTATGAAGTGGCACGAATGGGTCAAGGCTGGTGCTGTCGACAATCGACTGGTGCCCTGCAAGTATTGATAGCATGGATCCAATGCGATACACAAGATGTATCCCCAAATCATTTAATTAATAACCTCAAAAGGGGATTACATACCCTGTTGAGATACCCAATCTCAAATTACTGTACTGGTTGGTGAAAATGTACAATTCAATTGATATTCGTATTTGATATATATATATATATATAAATAGATAGATAGATAGATAGATAGATAGATAGATAGATAGATAGATAGATACCAGTAGATAGATAGATAGATAGATAGATAGATAGATAGATAGATAGATAGATGCTTATACACACGCACCGAATGAATACTGAAACAGCTGGCATACTTCATATGATCAGGCGGCCAAGCACGGCTTTCTTCTGTGGCTCAATTCCACATATCTGGTTGGCCTCCCAATGAGGACCCATAATTTCCATCGAAAAGAGCAGATGCAGTTTCTTAATGCAATGCATTCACATTTGTTCCTGTTTCCCTTGTATGCACGCAGAGTTCAAAGGTGTACGTGAAGGCTGTAGATGTACATGGTACCTTTGTTATGCTTTGTCTATTGTGGCAGTCGGTATAAAGTTCGATTTGTCGCAACTCCAGACTTTGACGTGCAGCTATGGCAGCGACGCACAGGCCACATACAGCCGTTTGCAAGACGCAAAGGCTGACATCCGCATCGTGCCTTCGTCAAGCACAGCAAGTGACTTCATTCGGATGCCCAGTGAGTCATACAAAATGAGGCAGGTCCAAACGATCATCAAAGGATGCAAAAGTGTACAGCAAGTGACCACAGTATATGAATATTATGGCAAATAAATATGTATGTATTTATACATAAGTGTCTGCTTCCATTGCATCGAACGTTGGCCTAGATATTTCCATGGCAAGTTCTCATGATCTGAGGTTGTCGACGAGGGCGTTGATCACGGTGAAAACGAAGATGTTTGGATGCGCCATTTCCTCACAGCGGTCATGAAAGGCTCCGCTGTCATGGGCTCAGAGCGGTGTTCAGCATGGCAGCATGAAGCGAATGACCCAAACTGGTTGGTTCAAGGCGGCATTCCTGGGGCTACCATGGGTTACCATAAAGTCTTCAGCCCCAGTTCCGGGGGAATACTGAGGTGCCTAGTGGTCATACCCTTGGTTACCGTTAGGTTTGCCTTAGGACAGCCCCAATGGCTTTTGTTTGCGACTGCGCTTCAGCGTTCTCAGGTCAAGACAAAGAGCAAAGGATGAGCGCAACACCGGGATTGTACATAGGCTGCTGCCACCCAACTGCATCAACCTTGCATAAAAAGCCAACTGTGCGAGGGCTGATGGTTGCAATCTGCGAGTGCCTAGTTGAAGGTGTGCTAAATTCTTGGCCCAACAGTTCTGCATGGGAACATCTGTGGTTCGGAGAGTTTGATGGAACAGACTTGTTGAGATTTAAGTGGAAGGAATTGAAAGCAGCAGACGTCGTACGGGCAGGATCGGACCAGAAGAATGGCGATCACCACCTTACCCAAGTTCTTCATTTCTCCCTGTAAATGTCTTTAGAGTTGCTTCGCGCTATGAAATTCTCAAACTGGCGAAGGTAAAACTAGTCGTTGCTCTCCTGTCCGTATGGTGATTCCAGCACTCCTTTGCGCAATTGCAGTGTTATCTGATGGAACAATGGCCGTAATAATGAGTATAGGGTGTATGGTTGAATAACCAGGACATCCAACAGTTGCTGATTCTTGTCGTTAAACAAAGGTGATGATTTGACATTGGGTTGGGTATCCGTCCCCACCATCACAAAGAAGAACAGCAACTTTGTCACTCCCAGTGGCTGGTGATACCCCCCTGGCATCCCGTGGCTACATCAACCCCACTTGGCTATCCCTATGACTCTTAAACTTATCACACGCATGACAAACTCGATGGTTAAATGTAATTGTTGCTACCACCAGTCTTCACTAGCTATCCTCACTATCCGTTGAAATTGGGTGGTTATCGCCTATAGCATTAGCCAACTTACTAACCAGCTTATTAACCAGAGGTTTTGGGGGGCACCCCACTGTGGCGGGAGGTCCTGCCGATGCCAAGAAATTGCTCTGGGGAAATAGGCAAGAAACAACACAATAATTGTGGCTCAATAGCTTGCTAAAATAGGTGTATTATTGCCGTTTTGCCACTAATAGGCAAGTCATACATTGTCCTTACACGACTTGACGTTCAAGCTTTGTGGCTCAATAGCTTGCTTCACAGTTTTTTGGCAGCTTCTGCAGGCCCAGAAACACTCAAAGGGCAGAATGATGGCTGCGAATCACTCCATGAGGTCTGGCCTGGCCTACCCATGTGCAAGCTACAGGCCCGCAGTCCAAGCCGGCCCGCAGCCACCAGTGATGCATCAAATGGGGGATATGCCATCGCACAATGCGAACGAAACATCTCCCTTTGGCCGTTTGCCAAACCTCCTCAATGGGACCCAGCGAGTGGAGAAGAACGTGGACAAGCTTTCGCTCGCTGAAGAGGGCTTGAAAGATGAAGACTCTGAAGGCTCAGAACAGGAACGGTCGCAAGAGTACACGTTCTGCGGCATGGATTTCAAACCAGCTCTACCTGCAGCGCTTGCAATTTCGACTATGCTGGGGGGCGTGTGCATGTTCCTCGTGCAAATCCCTATGTTGGCACGCTTCACCGTCCTCCCACAACTGGCACTATCTGCTGGCTTTGCTGCAGTTTTTGTCAGCACTTTGGTGTGTATGGCCTGCTCCTACTTCGCAGATCCGGGGCAAGTAAAGGAACCCCACAAAGAGGCGCTGCCTTTGCGCGCACACAAGTCATGGCAATATCCCTTGCCCATTCGTTGTATGATCACTACTGCAAGTGGCTGGACAACGTCATCGGCCTCCTCAATCACCGAGAGTTTGTTCTCATGGTTGGGGGCTTGGTGATGATTGCCCTCATTGGCATTGTGGTGGACGTTTGGCTTGCGGTCCTGATCGCCAAGAAGAGTTTCTGGGGGAGTGAAATCATTGTTCTTCTTCACTTGGCATATTCAATGGGTCTCCTGAACACAGCCGGGCCGATTTTCAAGATTCACTTCGGCTTGGCTTCAAGGAATGAAACGGCTAAGGAGTGGAAGAAAAAGCAACATTATGTTGCCAACAATACCACCATCGGGGACAACATTCCAGTGGAAGAGCTGGAAGATGACGAATACAACGAGTTCTTTGATGAAGACGGTTTTGTCTACAGTCCATCAATGAATTCATTTGACAAGGGCTGTTTGGTCAATTGTTTCAACTTTTGGTGCAGTCCCCGTTGGAGTGCTGACGCGAAAGGAGAATTCTAAGCGTGTCTGCGAACGGGAATTGCCGGCATCTCATGAGTTTCACTGCTGTGATTAAAAGGTCCAGCAACATTCTGCAGGGCGTAAGGCCAAACTGATCAGATATGATGTGAGCTTGTCCGAATGGCACAATGACGGTCACCGTGACAACCTCTGAGCTAATGCAGTATTGGACACTGACGAGCGTGCATGGCAAAGGTAAAAAAGACGAATGCCCATGGCCAACCAATTGCAATCAACCAAAACATGTCTGTCCCAATTTTTGAGTGGCACTGGCTGTTCACTTGAGGCTGATCTACATTGGCACAGAGATTGTAAAGGTCCGCAATCCGCAAGAGCGGCCAGCAGCCCAGAAATCAGCTGATGGGGCACTTGGGTACTGGAGCTGGGAGCAGGCGAGTTGAATTGCAGTCTGTTGAGACCTGCAACGGGTCTCAAAATCTTTGGTTTGTGGAATGTTGGTCACACTTGCATGTTAGAAAGGCGCAGCACTGCCAAAGTGAAATAGGAATCTTTCAAGGGGACAGTCTTCATCAGTTTACCACTTCATATCAGACTTTGGGCATGTTACTAGGCGCAAAAAGTCTTCTGCGGCATTGGAGGCAACCCACAGTTGCGCTCATGATTGGCTAAGGTTAAGCGTTTTGCAAGCTCTCATTGACCAGGACAAGTCGCGCCACAGATCGTCACAAGCACGTTGACAATGCCGCTTTGTTGCTTCGAACACTTGAGCCTTGATCTGACAGGAGATCAATAGGTACCTAAAAGATGATACTCCTGTCGGATGCCTAAGCCAAGCCATTTGATGCCAGTGGAAACCCCGTCATCAGAATGATATGAGTTTTCTCGCATGCATCGAGGTGCCTGCGCAAATGCTGGCTCCCCATGGATCATCGCAGCTGCTGCCTGAGTTCAGCGCATTGATCTGAGCCCAGTGGTTGCATCTTTCACCAAGGAAGCGAAGTGGTGCGGTCGCATCGGTCCTCAGAGTGAACCGAAATGAGGCCAGCAACTGAACTGGGCAGGTTCAAGTTAAGATTAGTTTCGTCTATTCTTGTTGTGAATTTCTATTGCTAATGTTATTTTTTAAACGTATCATTATATAATCTAATTCTACAGAGCCGTTCAGACGCTTCAGAAGCCTTTCCAGCGCTTCCGAACCGTCAGCTTTTTGCGGTCAAGGCACGCGTGTTATCATCAAAGGCAAGGGCACCATACATGGTCCTGATGGAGGTGCAGCTGTGGGCACCCTGAGTCATGGCTCCAGAGAAGCGTCGCGTTACTATGGGAACTACATGGTGGTTTCTCAAGTCAGTTCGGGGTACGCCCCAGTCATCTATGGTCAATTATGGTTAATTTTGGTTAATTATGGTTTTATAATTATGGTTAGTTTTCAATAGGGGAAATCGTGGATTAATTATGCTTATATAATAGTGTGTAATTTCAGGAACCATCCTTTATACCATTCACTGAGAGTAAAAGACCAACCATAACTTAGTGAACTGCGCTGCCAGGTGGAAGACAAGCCTTTGGCAGAAGAAAAGACTGCAAGACGAGGGTGGGCTGATGGGTGTGTGGATGTCTTGAAGGCTCCGTTGCCGTAGAAAATGGCAGGTCTAGATGGTCTTCAGTTACAGATTGGACATATTTACATATAGGGCGGTTTATGTAATAGCCATAATGAAGCATATATTTGATTATTTGTGCGCATATATGTGTACATTATATTTGTTACATGTGCACACAGACACACACATGGTATATATCTAAACATATATATATATACGCACATACCAGTACGGCGGATGATTTACATATACAAATGTATTATATGAAGTGTTATTTATGTTCCCTGAGTTTCTATCTTCGTAAATAACCAACACATATATATTATTTACATCAATTATTTACCTAATATACACATATAATATTGAAGTTTTAATACCAACCTCCTATCTTGCTGTTCCTTTTGGAGGTTGGTGTTCTGGCTGCTTCCGCAGGTTCTTTGGGCGCCTCTGCACAAGCCGCAAGTCGTTGGATCCCAAGTAGATCCATCCCCCAATCATCAGTGACCACTGGACAACTAGCCTTTGTTGGGGGAGTATATGACTAAAGCCACAGCTGATACAGAAGCCATCTTCCCAAGCACATGGGATGGCCTTCATGGTGGTTGAGATGGGGCTGGAGCTGGGATGTCGCAGGGAGAACCTCGAAGGTGTTGAGACCACACTCGGAGAGCATACAACGAACACGGCTCCGAATAAACTGGTGGAATCGAAATCAATGAAGGTACAACGACAGCAAACAACGAGACATTCGATCAGTGTTGTTTGGAAACTTGAAAGCCATGCTTTCTGACCTCATGTAATCCAATGGGTTCATGATGGTTCATGCCACAGGCATGTTGATGGGCCCGGCCCAGGCCAGTTCAAGCAACTCACCACTTTGCAGCAGGCAGCACTTCGAATGTGACCGTGTTGAGCTGATGGTCTTAGGACGTTTTGTGGTCTTCCTTGTTGATATCATCCAGAAGGAACCTTGCAAACGCTTCCTTCTGTGCAGTTTCAACATGGGAAGTCTTAGCAGGGAAGGTATATACTAAGACCTAGGAACAACTATATTGTAGTGACGGAAGTGAGCTAGCGGAACCAGACAAAGAAGAATCAAAGATGCTTACGAGCAGCACTTCCAGATATTTGCTGTTTGTATGAAACATGCATCGGTGAAGTATGGTGAAGTGGTGCTGTACGTTGCTTCCGATTTCCACCAGCGTTTTATTTGGTGGTTTCTCAAAATAGGGGACCCAAAAAAATGGTTGGTTTATTACTATAAATGACTATAAATGGATACCAATATTTTGAGAAACACCCATTTGGGCCAAAAAACTGTGTGCAACCCATGGCATTCGCTGCAGTTCCCCCGAAGTTTTGGCCTCCGGAAGATTCGCCGCCCGCGTCCGCACGGAATGCAAGGTCGGCGGGTTGGAATTTGATGTCGGGATTCACCGTGTCTCCATGGAACCAACAGCAACCAGTTGTAACATAGGAACAGTGGATGGTTGGTGACACATCTCGGATTCCATATCATCACTAGGATTTGAGATGGACGTGTTAACATGTTTGATTTGTCTACATCTCGAAATCTCTGTCAGCCGCGTACTATTCAGATTTAGATCAATTCTCTGAGATGGGCAGTGTGCGTTGTGAGCTGTGATGTCCTGCAGCTCGCAGGGACTCTCGACCCAAAGGTGCGTTTCATGATGAAACGTGGTCGGAGGCAGCGTTTGAAGTCAAAGTCAATGGCCAATGGCAATGTTTTTTCAGAGTCAGTGACCAGGCAGCTGCATGTTTGGATCATGTTACCACAAGGATGGTTCACAAGGGGATGGTGAATGGCTTGTCCAGCGCCATGTTCGTCTGCAGGTGGTTCAGCGAGTGCGCAGTCAGAGCGAGTTCGGTCGACGGCCGTGTCTTGGCTCGTTTGAATTGCACACTGGTGATCTAGCACACCAATTGACAATCACCATATTTTAATATATCTACATAAATATACTTTATAGGAATTTTAACATATTTTCTAGGGAAACTCTGGGAAACCATCAAGAATTGGTCTATATTCCAGCCAGCGAAATGTCAGATTGCTTGAGACTGCTCGTGAGCCCTTGCCTGGGCTGATTAAGCCCAAGCATGCCCAAACCTCCATGGATTTGTCGAAAGCAATGGTGTATCCCCAAGTCACTGTTGGTTTCCTTAACAAAGGTTGTTGGCAGTAGGGAAACCACCGTTTAACAATGGCATTTCCTACTAGCCTACTAATGATGGTTATTGTTGGATGGTTTGAAGGTACCACCATATCCATTTATGCCCAACCCTCTGAATCCGTCGAGTTTCATGCTGGCTATGGCCAAGGAACTGGAGCATGATACCAATGATCGTCAAGAGCAATGCTGATGTCCAGATCTGAGTCAGGGACATGACTTGACGAATTGAGTTTGCTGACTTGATTGCGCAAAGCCGCTGCTAGTTTTGCTGCTACAGACATTTTTCCCTGAAGTTATATATGTAGTTATAGGTACTACTGATACTTCGTAATACCTGTGTCATATGTCCAAGTACCATTGAACGTGACCGATCTTCTCTTTGGACTGGTCCTCTTTCTACGAACGAATAGCAAGAAAACCGAGGAAATATGCCAGGCAAACATCATAAATGCGGATAAACACGCCATTTTCCTGGATCTTTTCCTGGTCCACCAACTCCTTTCCCATGCCATGTCAAGCAACCTGCGCTTCCCCAGGATGTGAGGCAAGAGGAGTTGGCCTTTCGCCTCCTTAAGTGGTTCGAACGTGTCTTCAAGAGGCACAGCGCAGGAAGTGGCAGACATCGAAGAGTTTTCTTTCTGAGTTTGGAAGTTATGAGAAGTTGTGGTTGATGTATGGCTATAGGATGGCTATAGGATGGCTGTAGGATGGCCACAGGTCAAAAAGTTAACCAGCCAACGAGTGGATGACCCATAGCCATATGTTGGTATATTTTGGTATATATATATATATATACATGACTTACATTGACATACATCTTATATAATGGTCCAAGCATAGTTAATAATGGTCAGTCATAGCTGGTGCTGATTGATACTGGTTCGTGTCGTTGCATTTGTCAAGCATGGAAGCAAGATATTGCTAAATTGCTGGAAGAGTGTGAGGGGCAGTCTTCACTCATCGTTTCAGCATGAAGAATCACCGACACTGGTGGGTATTGTCTGAGGTTTAAGCCAAAGTAATCAACTTCCTTATCTTCCTTCAAGTTTCAATTTTGACCCACACAATGTCTTTGATGTCTTGAAGCCAGGCACAATCCCAAACTTTGGCTTCAGCCGTTCCTGATCGTTGCAACGACTCACGACGGGGGCTTGCTGGAGGTCCAATGAGTTGGGTGATGTCGTTGCTGCACAGACAATGTGAACTCTGCTGGCACAGCATGGTTCTCTCATCCATTTATCGTATTTCTCACTGCACCAAATCGGATACGTTTTGTAACTTGAAGTGCCAACCTTGTGAAGTGAATCAGAAGTGCTAAGCTTGTCAGGCGAATCAGACACCATAGCTGGTTCACGTGCCACCACGTGCCTTGCTGCCCTGGAGGTTGTGACGAATGCCATAAGCATCAGCGAACTGAAGAAGTCCTATGGCACCCATTGGGTGTCCCTGAGAAGGCCTGAAGTGTCGTGGCTCGAGCTGTGGGATGGTCCATCGATGTGGTATGGATTTCACCAACCAACCCATGGTTAATTAGCTGGTTAATGGCTACCCCGGATTAATAAACCCCTGGTTGATTAACTGGGGGTATCCCCTAAAAGCCTTGGTTTTCCATTACAATGGGAACCCCCTAGTTAATCAACCAGGGGTTTATTAATCCGGGGTTTGTTTTTTAGCCATTAATGGATGGTTAATCTTGGTTTAAAATGGCTGATTGATATAAACAACCATGGTTGATAACTAAGCTGGTTAATTAGCTGGTTAATGGTTGATAATAGGGGATCGTAGCAGTTGAATAGGGGATAGACCAGCTAAATGTGTCTGCGGGCTAATATCAACAAAGCAACAGACATGGGTCCCAACAGCTAGACTAGTGACTAGGTCATTTGTGGTGGGGAATGTTTACCAGGGTGACATCGACCCGCAGCCATATGAATGCTATTGAATGTTATGCACATCAGTTGCGGATCACATCAGTTGCGGATCACATGCAGTGAGCCTTCAGTTGCGGGTATTTAATATTAATATGCATTCAATAATATCAGTTATGCTATGGTATATTAATAAATCCACACCAATTGCAGATCACATGCAGTGAGCCTGATGTTTATAAGATTTTGGAAGTTAGCCCTTTGCCAGGTACTTCGAAGAGTCGTTTACAGCTGGATGCCTAGAGAGAAGTGATGAGCCATAGCCATCAGCTGCCAGAAGTCTTTGGCTTTCGATGAAGATCCACTCCAGAGATCAAGCTCAGTCTGAAGGACAAGTGCTGGCCCTTATAACCAACCCGGATGATGAGTAATCAACGTTAATCAGCATCATTGCTCCCTGAGTATAACAATTCATGACCTGAGTAATACTGATAGTAGATTCCGAACCTGGCAATCTATTACGTTTTGTTTCTCGTTTGAATTTCTGTGCTGTGACTCACTTTGACAGCTTTGACTATTTCTGCTTCCTCTTCCGTATTTCCTCCGCTGAGTTTCCCACGCCGGTGAAAACTGTCAGCGCTGAGGGGGATGACCAAGCGCATGGCTTTGGAAGGGAGAAGTGCGATCCTCAGCAACGGTTCAATTGCTGGTTGAGAATGCTGGTTACCCTCAGGTGATCTGACATAGCTGGCTGGAGAATCTATTCGCAAATCCACAGTTCTTGGATAGGTGTGGACTTGGGCTGCTGCATCCCAGGTCTGTCTCTTTCAGAACGGCCAAGCTCAATTTCATTTATTCCATGGCAGCGTGCCCTTCTTCAGCTGCAGTCCAGGAGCTGCGACCATGATGCATAGATGCGCTCAGTGTTGGCTCGGTAAACCTATCAAACAGAGACCATGATCATACGATTTCTCACCGCGGTTACTATTAGCCATCATCGTTTGTAACCAGCATATCTCAACAATTCTTGACCATCATCAACCTTCTTTGAATCCACGCTCTGATTTTTGACCCTCAAATTTTCAGTTGCCTTTTTTAACCAACCATCATCCATCATCACCCTTCCATTCACCAGTTCAGTTGAGGTACTCCGTAGTGTGCTACGTCCTTGCCATCCGGGATCGGCACAACGGCACCTCGGGCAATGGTTGCAGGGACTGGGAACTGGCAGAAGGAATTTGTGCCACCGAAACAATTAGATGACTATTGAACCATTTCGGAACCATGGTCCAACAATAGTCATGGTTCCAATTGTTGATCAGAATTATTGCCAAATGTTGGAACCATGATGAGTTGGATTCTTTAAGATGAGAATTGCCACATAAAGACGTTTTGTAGGACGGTGTGATCGGAATTATTGCCGTCACGGCGTGTCATGCTAGCTCTGGTTTTCTTCTGTTCTTGTTTATCATATTTTATCATGACTTATCACTGTCTATCATGGTTTAACACCATCCCTCAGTGCTCTTACTTCATGTATCTTTATGTTCTTACGCAGCAAGAATGTGAGTTTGTCAGCATGACAATACCACCAGATTAACCGCTTGGGAAACCTATGTGTTCCACCCTTAGCACATCCGGCAGATGAATGGTCAACAAATGTTAATAATCAATAATGGCAAACGTAGGAGTGATTGATCATGAGAGTGGATCAACCATGCTTCCAGTTCAGTGAATGGTGTGCCACGGTGTCCCGTGCGAAAATATCTGTGGACTTTCCTCAGTTCTAAACGGGCAGATCAGACGCGCGGCAGTCAACGAACGCGGCCCCCCTGGCCGTTTGAGGCAACATCATGTTGAACGATGAAGGACACGTCAAAGCCTCGGATTGCGTGGAAATGCGTGGAAATTCGTGGATCAAAGCATTGTTTCAGTGGCGAATGATGGGTTAGCAATGGTGAATGATAGGCGATAATAACAAACGATAATGCTTAAACTCATACCATTGCAGGGGTTATAATATGCCCGGTTCTTTGATCATGATGGTCACAGGTCATCAATTTACACCAGGGAGAGATGTCTTAGACCAATCATTGCAATACCATGGAATAATCATTTTTTAAGACATGGATTATTTTGTTGAGTGTCGTTGTGGGGCTATGCTACCCGGCTGAAGGGGTTTGTTGCTGCAAACCAACCTGTCATGACTGTCATGGGTTACTTTGTGCAGCGGAACCAGAGTACTGACCGAGGTTCTTCATGTGGACTTCGGTTTCATGTTGTGTGGTGCTCCCGGCGGTAAGGTGCGCCCTTGGCTTGTGTTTCTTGCTGGGAAACGACTCCTGTGCATAGTATGACCACCTTTCCACCTGGCACAACTTGAATTTTGGCATCATTTTGTCGTTGTTGATGGTGTTGAAAGCGACCTTGCCAAAATTGATTACCACAGAAGCATGCAGGCCATGCAGCACATTGGTGGCTTCGAGCATTCAGCGGGTTTCAAACTGACGAATGAGCCTGGGAGCTCAGAAAAATCAAATGAAGCGCAGGCGCTTTGGGGTACGGCGTGGTCACAATCCCATTACTATATTACTGTCATGAATTTCATTAGCACCGTTGCAGAAAGACACACAGCGGTGTGCATTGCTGGTTGGTTGGTTCGTGTTGGTTCAATGCTTTGTCGGAGCCTCAGCCGGAGCCTCCTCGTTGCGTCGTTGAGGCTCGTGGAGGTGCTAGGGCCAACGGATGGCCATGAATTCCAGGCTGGTGGCCAGCGACATCCCCTTCCCAACAAGCTCTACAGGGCCATAGGTCTCTCTGTTAAGGCCCCTTGAGGATCCACCAACTAACGTTCAGCTGATGGAACCTCGTCATGGCAGCAACCAGCTTGGGGTTCAACAAGGAACTCGTGTCAATTTTGTTGATGTGTGGAAGTCTCCAAGAAATGACATGAGTGGAAATATCACTGAATGGAAAATCTCCAGCAACCAGCTGGAAGTCTTGTCATCCGTGGAAATTGAAATATCACTGGGTTGGTTGATGGAAACATCTCCAAGAAACTCTTGTTTTAGCCATCAGTTGTAGAGATTTTCCCATCACCCAAGTCAGAGATAAGAGTTTCGGCTGTTTTAGCCAATGTGAAAATGCACAGCAGTCTTCAGAATGTTGCCTTGTGACCTGAATGAGTTGTCCATGTTTTTGCTGCAAGGATCATGTGTTTGTTACCCTTTGGTAGACTAACATGTCAATCGAACATCCACAATGATATCAGAAAAACCCTGGGAAATCATCCATTCATAGTGGATTTTCCATTGCCATGGTAGTTTACCAGAGGGTATGTTAAACCATGTGTTTCTCTACCCCTGGGGACGTTCCACACGTTCAGCTCAAGTGGTGCAGGTGTTCCGCTCAGCGATCCTCGATGGCATGAGAGCTGTTCGCTCCCATGCTCAGGAGACCTTTGGGAACTGCCATGAAGCAGGTATGCTACAGATATCTACAGATCTTGGTTGGTGTTTTGCTTGGCATTTTTGATTTTTTCTAGTATGAAGAAATACAAGCATATTTTTCATAAAAGATTAAAACCACCAGCCAGGATCGATCGCAGGTATGCCGAACTATCTTTTGATGTGTGTATACTCAACACGGGTCACAACTTGATGCTTTGCTGCGCCCAAACTCAGGGTTTTCAAAGCTCTTCACCAACCTCTTACGCTCATAGCGGACTTTGCTGGCTATCTTACAAAAGCTGCTCAGCCTTGGCCGAAACGGAAGTGCACAGACTCCGAAAACAAAGCAGTAACCCGAACCTGTTGCGCCATTGATGATTAAGTAAGTTTATGGTTATTGAGGGAGTAGTTAATTGCTTAGCCACTACCTATATGGTTAAGAACCACTACCCATGGTTCATGACCACCACCATCAATCGCTAATCATGGTGATCCGCATGATCCATGGTGTGCGAGGAACTGTTGGGCTTGGTGCAACTGAGTATGTCAGGGTGCCTCAATGGCTGGACCGGTGAAAACTATGCCATGAAGGGAGGAGCCACAGGCGCTCACCTAGAGTTGTAGATGCAACTGGGCAACAGTTGTCACCTGCCCACAGGTATGGCATGTGTCTTGTGAGGTGGTGACAGTATGGCTGGTTATTGTTGGAATGGTGGGATTGCGGTTGCCTGGCGCTGAGGTTGGGATCGGAAAATAGCCAGATGAACTGCTTCTGCCATCCACGGGGCTATCCCGAGGCGCTGCAGGATCATGTCATGCCTAGGATTCTAGCTGCTGGGAGGGCGCTAAGGAGGGATATCCATATATCCCTTTAAAAGGGAGCTAAGGAGGTAGCAAGAGTGGTCTAACCAAATGGTAGGATTTCAAAGGATTATTGAAAACACAAGTAGTGAATCCCCAGTAAGCCAGGAGGAAATCTTTCCAGCCTACTTCCAAGTGATACTTAACCACGAATTGAGCTGCCGGCCGTGCTTGGCTCAAGTGGACCACAAAAAGTATACGTTGTCAATTTTTTGCAATAAGCTTACCTCAAATTATACTGGCTCAAGTATGTTGGCTCAAATTTATTGTTTGCAATCATATTGCTGTAGTCAACGCAACGAGTATTTCTCGTGTTGTATCTTATCAAGGGACACAGTATTCGCTGTCAAAGAGATATGAACAAGAATTTTATAGGTGCGTTCTTTGCTTGAAAATCACAAAGCAGCAATTATTGTTGGTTGTAATTCCCCATTGTTGACCGCTATTCACCGGAAGTGACCATTAATCAATCATATTCAACCACTAAGCGACTACAACCACCCAATTACCTGTAGTTCATGTAGTCATTGATTAATCACTACTGAACCACTATGATTACCATAAATCACTGCAACAACAAACATTAAGTAATTGATTAACCACTACTGAACCACTACGACGACCGTTGATAACCATTACTGTACTTGACCGAGCTTGGTGGTTCTTGCAACCAGGCTGTCTTGGAGGACATTTGCGACCGGCTGGGACTGCCACTTGGATGGACTGGCAAAGCGTTGGTGACCTGCGAATTGGATCTGCCAGGACAATGACTGGTCGTGACTGGGATATGATACAACCATGGCTAGAAACCCTGTAAGGTAGTGAGACCAACCCCTACAACCATGGTTAATCATTGGATATTTGTATCAAATTGATTGGATGGTTGATGTTTTTTTGGACTTTCTTTTGATCATTGATCATCCGACATTTGTTTGAACAAAAGGAATGGCGTTGGTTGGTTGATTGATGGCTCAACCCTGAAGTACGATCGATTGATGGTGACAAAGAGATGGAAGTCCTCAATGAAAACCTCACACCAGGTTGGAGATAGCTTGCAGCAAGCAATGATGGACGAAGCAACAGTTGACCTGATTCCCAGAAATGGTTTCTGGTAAAATCTATGTTGGAACGTCTAGTAGCTTGCTGGCTAAAACCGGCTTTCCTGGAAGTAGATTTTCCCATGAACTAACCAGTTGTGATACATGCCGTCAAACATGAGCATTTCACGGATGCAGCATTGATGGACCCCAGAATGGATAAACCATTTTCATCGCTCCATCACATCGACCATCATACCTTCACTAACCATGGTTGATAGCGGTAAAATTAATCATCATTAACAATCCACCTACAGCCACAGTCTGACCATTGATGAACTGTTTATGCTTCTTGGATCAATGTTCATTGTTGGTTATAGTTATAAATGCCAATATATAAGTGGTTGTTAATCATTAATCAATGCCTATTTACCAAAAAAGGGTCAGTACCGTCATCACCATGTTTGTTGATTTATTATGCCTTTTAGATCAACTACTTATCATTTCAAATGATGGGATTAAGATCAGTAATTCCAATTTCTTTGGTCAACTTAAACAGATAAACTGAGGATTAATACCAATGGTCGAACAGGCAGATTTTTTTCACTTTGAGGGGCCATGGGCGGTGATGACGACCAGATTCCAGGGTCCAGGTCCAGTAGCCATCAGTGGGGACTCGGGTGGTCGCCGAGTCCTTCGGTACCATGGTTTTTTGCCGGCCGTTAGGATACCATGATCACCAACCTTCATTCAGATGACCACAAGAAAGAGGTATCAACCACCGATTACCGTTCTTGCAATCTTTTTGATGCCCGTCGATTGCTCAGTTTTATTTACCGTTATTGATAATCATTGGTTAATCACTGTTCACCATGGATTAACCCAAGATAGTTGGTACATATCGCCATCATCATTATTGGTTGTTCACGTCTTGTTTTTTGTCAACCCACCTTATTGACCATCATCATCAACCATCACTAGGTATCATTGACCTATGGGGGTTTCTCAAAATAGGGGTACCCATCCTTTATATCAATCATTGTCAGCAACAAACCAAGCATTTTTGAGGTTCCCTATGCCTTGAGAAACCACCACATGGTTGATAAGCATCATCATTATACAACTATCACTATGAACCATCACTATCGACCATCATCATCATCATCATCATCATCATCATCATCATCATCAATTAGCAATCACTAGACATCATCAATGATATGGTTAATATTATGGTTGATAACCATGGTTAATGATTTTTTTTATTATCAACCATATGGTTGATATTAACCATCATCACCATCATCATTAACCATATGGTTGAGATAATGGTCATGAACCATCACAGACATCGCTCTCCGAGCTCAAAAGGCCTGGGGGTGTTCGAAATGGTGGCGACCGAAAAATCTCCGACGAGGCACTGCCGGCTGCATTTTTGATGCCCAGAGGTGATGGGGTTTTGTAGTGGTTAACATACGGGGTTAACAACCAGCAAGGACTTAACAACCAACCAGGGGTTGACAACCAATCAGGGGTTTTCAAAAATCAACATTTGGTTTGCACTGGACTTTGAATGGTTTTGACAATCAACAAGGGGTTGACAACCCACCATAAAACGTGATACCAATCACAATAGTTCATGCTGAAGGAAAGATGTTGCGTGATGGTCATGATTGACTGTGAGTAACGAGATTTCTGGGAACGATGAGATTTTTCAGATTTGGGATGATTTGGGTGTTTCCCAAAACAGGGTTACCCCCGAATCATCCACTATTAACGAATAACACCATTAGTAATAGACCACCAACCATTTTTTGGGGGTCCCCCATTTAAAAAGAACATTTATGGATCCAATTTTTGTGGAGCCACACCTTTGGTGAGTTCAAAGTACTCACAGGGATCCTTTGTGACGCCAGGAGTTCCGACAAGCAGTCAACAAGCCTTGACCTCGACTGGGTCGGTGTGTCGCGGTGGTTTGATGACCAAGGTCGGTGAGCAGGACATGGATTCCAGGGCATCACTTTTCTTCGAAGGAAGATAGCAGAAAAATACAACATAAAATTTGATATACAGACTCATATCTGTAATTAGATAGATGATTATAGAGATACTGTGACAGATATCATGCGATGATTCCAATCATAACAGGGGAACCATCAACTTCAGCATGTTTATCAACCATTGACCAATCATTTACCCACCGTTGACCGTCACATGGCCGCCAAATGCGGCCTACCAAAGCTGTAACCGAGGATGATCGACGACTCGATCGACCACTGGCGATCCAGACTGTGCCCCAGAAACCATTTGCACAGGGGAGAGATGTGGCTAAGACTCATGGGTTTTGGTGGCAGAGCATCATCATTTTCACAGGCAAATTTAGTGAATCTGAGTGAACTTCCCAGACTTTCCTTATGATTTTTGGGTACTCATCAACTGGTGCACCTGGTGCCAGGTACGATACATATCAGTACCACTTCGTGGGTGTTCACTGAGCGATCTCGCCCGGGATTGCTGGCGTGCGCACTGCCGGTGCTGCCAAATGGTAGGACCGCTACGCGCGGAGGACGGCTGGAATCAACCCGCATGAGTTGGAGCAGCTTGGCGAGTCACTGGCAGAGTCTGAATTGAGACATGCCACAGCGATCGGTTTGGATTATTGCAGAAAAAAGATGACTTTGTTCTTGGTGGAAAAGGGTATTTCTGCAACATGATGAGAGCATTGTGGTTTCTCGAGATGGTTCTGTGAATGCGCTCAGAAAGTCTGTAGAACTTGTTGTTGTTTTGAATTGGTTTGTGCGTTGATGAACTATGTATGTACCGCACGTGCGAACTTTTGGCCCGATTTGACCAGATTCAGCTTCTCAATTGCATGTCAAAGTGCAGAGCTTGTGAATGCCACACCTTGTTTCTACAGATTTTGACTTGGAGAACTTCAGCATATCCCAAGCAGTCGCAAGTTCAAGGGTTGCTTCCAGTTTCTTCTCACAAGTTCCAGCATGTTCGACTTGATGACTTGATCGCAGTCATGATTCGCCATGGCAGTTCCCCAGGGCGTCAATGGACCACCAGGGGCTCCAGCGGCATGTCTCGGAGCAGGTGACCCCAGTGGCAACCCGGGGTGGAACCAGGGCGTTGTCCATGGACTCCATGCAGTCATGCAGTGGCACCCGGGCTTTCCCATGGCCATACCGCCTGCCATGCCGCCAGCCATGCCCGCCATGCCCCTTGCCATGCCCGCCATCCCAGCCATGCCGGCTGCAGTGGGAGGCTTGGCAGGCCTGGGCTGCAATCCCAAATCCACGGTGATGCTTCCACCGCAGGGAGTGCAGCACGTTGGTGGCCAGATCCCACCTGGCAGCACTGGGTCTGGTCCACCCATGGCTGTTGCTGTTGCACCGGCAGCTGCACCCGGCGTGCTTCAAGCTGCACCTGTGATTTCCAAGACCCTCGAAACATCAAAATCGCAGGAAACTGGGTTGCTGGGAGGCACTGAGAGAACTCTTTCTGTTTTGTCCACTGAATTGATCAACGACTTGTTTTTGAATGTTTTTTTGACATTTTCATACTAGATGTTGGCATCTTTGGCCTTGCGACGAAATCGTTTTTTTGGAATCAGCCTACCTTCACTGATTTCTCATCAACCATCAGGTCCAGCTCCCAAGCGAAGCCCGAGAAAGACAAATCTGCCAAATCTCAACCAGTTGGATCGCTTCTCTCCGCCTATGACGATCACGACTCGGATGACCCCGAGGAGGACCGCCCCGCCGCCGCGGAACCTGCAAGTGCACCAGCGCCCGCAGCAGTGCCCACGGTGGAATCCAGAAGTTGGTCCAACTGGGAGGACATGTTGCTGGGCGAAGGTCTGTAGCTGTTCATTTCTGGAGTAATATGGTGGTTTCTTAAAATGGGGTACCCTAGAAATGGTTGTAAAAATGGTTGGTTTATCATGGTTTATCACTATCTGAATGTTTAATAGTGGATGATTTGGAGGTACCCCTATTTTGAGAAGAAAAAACAGTAGCACCAACTGGTAGTAACATATTATCACCAAGTGCTGGGGAACTGATCATTTCTGCTTGGTGGTTTCTAACAGTTCTTTCTTGCAAAATACCTGGGATGCTTGAAACAAATTTGATGAGCAGAACATTTTGGGATGATTGAAATGACTAGCGCCTAGCCAGGTCAGAACTGGTTGCGGAAGACTGGGTGTGGAGATGTTATGGGTTGATATGTCCACCTTGTGTGTGGATAGAGGACAGGACTGTTTCCCGAACATCAGTACACAGCCAATAGCGCGCACGGCATGCATTTCTTGGGATGGTCAGGGTTCAGGTAAGTATGACATAATGTAACATAATCTAGTATCGCAATTCAGTGTAACCTCTCCTGTAGTAGAGTATTTAGCACCTACAGTATAAGATATATATATATATAAGACAAAACAAATCCATAGATTGCATTCATCATACATAAACAGCTTAATCATAGAGATAAACAGCTCAAGATGCCCCTGCCCCTTGGTACAGCCACCTGCCATCCACCTGCCATATCTCCATGCCCCAGGTTGGAGCCCCGGTGTCGCCATGGCATCGTCATGGGGAAGCAGCCGGAGGAGTTGATCACCAGTTGGCCCCGGGATCTGGCGCAGTATCCCACTGGGCATCCACCCGCTGTGCCCCCGGGCTGCTGTACGCAACGCTGCCTGGCGCAGTATCCCACTGGGCATCCACCCGCTGTGCCGCGGGGCTGCTGTACGCACCGCTGCCACTGCATGGATGGTACAAAGAGGACCGGCGGGGACCTGGCTGGTGGGACCTGGGGGGTACTTGGGGAACTGGGGGGTTCTGAGATGATCTTGTAAGTTGGATCAAGGTGCTAGGATCGATGCGAGTTTTTCTAGATGGTTTGGGAAACTGGAGAGAAACGTTTTGATCGTGGTTTTTCGTACTTTTGATTTTTTTACTACCAGAGGCATGATGCATTGAAGCTGAAGCAGGGAAGCGTGGTGAATTGTGAGTACCCTTAGAGAGATGCACACTGATGGTGGTGGTGATGTTGATGGCGACGCTGATTGTACTATGCTGAGGACCTGAAGCAGATCGCAGATTATCGAAATCATAAGCTATTTGGCACAAGCTCATGATTGACAAATACTATCAGATGTGAAATCTGCCAATCATTGGCACAAGCTGATTTCGCATGCCATGCCGAACAATGGGTGCCACGATGAGGCCTCAGCAGTGGGAAATGAAGAAGGATTGGCTTGACGATGACTCTGAGGAGGCTGGGGAAGCTGGGGAAGCTGCTGTGGCGTTGCCCAAGTTCAGCTGGTATGGCTTTGAGGGCACGACCTTGGACCTTGGAGGGTGACCGGAGCTGTAGCCAAGCTAAAATAGTAGCGTTGTCTTTGTAGGTGAAATGTCAATGACATATAGATTTGGTGATTACAGAAACATTTTGGACATCATGTTGAGGAATGTGTTGGGACTCTTTTCAGATTTGACAGGGCGCTGTTGTTGAGAAGGGCCGCATCTCAACATTGATGGCTTAGTTCTTAAACTCGCCAAATTACGGTTGGCTTGGTTGGCTTGGATGACTTGGTAGCACCTTTTTGCCCCCGGGGTAAAATTGCTGCATCGCAGTGCTGCAACAGTTGGCAGCTGAGGCCAAAGCTCGGGCCCAATCTGCACAAAAGTGTATAGAGGTACAGCTGCCGGTTTCGGTCGATTCCGGGGACTTGGGTCACATGAGGCATCTTAGAACACGACATGACGCAAACACATCCCGTTGTATCATGGCCATCACCACAGTTGTGATCCCACCATGGCTACCTTCAGTATCATGATGATGATCACCATGGTCGTAGCAATCATTGTTCGGGATTTGATCACATCAAGTATCGAGGTGGTCATCAATAGCATTTGCAGCTATTTATTACAAGATTACCAGATATTGGTTGAGGATATTCTAATGGTTAAGCAAGCATTATTGATCATTATTGGTCACTATACCGTTTTGACCACTAGTGACCACTAACAAGCATTGTGCAACCTATTTTATCCTATTTTTACAAACCGTTGGACCGTTCTCGAGCAATCATTCTAGTCATTTCAATCATTGCCTGACCATTTTGATCACCTCATTGATTCTTGAACATTGATGATGAATCAATTTTGGTCAACCCAATCACTTACTAACTATTTTCACTGACCATTTCCACTGACCATTTACCTAGCATTGACCACCAATGCATCAGCCTCTCCCAGCTGGCTCCACGCTGCGGCCTTGCAGGCTCTGAGTGCTCAATCCTTCTGTTCACGGCGGGGACGAGTATCCAAGCAGCCGCCTCAGTCCGTCAGCATGGGTCAGCATAGATCAGCCATCAGGAGAGATGCATTGGAGCTGACTCAGCAGCACTTGGATCTTCGAGAGATGTCGTTTTCGAGGCGATCGATCCGTTGTTGGTGGAGTTTGGACATGATGACTGCGGTTGGCCTGTGAGGCAACACTACTTGGACCCACAGCCACTGGGTGATGCTAACGGCAAGACGAACGAATCAAAGGGAGAGGCGCTGGGAGTTGCATTTCAATTCTTCGCATTTGTGAAGTTGCCAGGTGCCTCTCACAAAGAAAGTCTATCAAGAAAGCGAACCATGGGGATTGGTGATGCTCACCACCACCGACTACCACCAAGCACCACCAACCAGCACCAACCACCACCAACCAGCCACAAGATGCCACAAGCTTTCCACTACACCGACAGGCTCGATCCGTGCTGAATGAGCTGAGCAAAGAGCTTGCGGAAGCCTTGCGTGCAGCGATGGCAACGCTCTCGCGGAGCCAAATGGCGGAGGGGTCCGAAGCTGAGCAAAACGAAGGGCCACCAGGGGGCAACCAGCAGGGGTCCCTGACCAGTAGGGGGTCGCCATGAAGAACCAGCCGATAGATGGGCAGCAACCAACAAAAGTCGGCAATGTCGTGGGGGTAACAATCAACAATCGAAGGTGACTTTTGTCAGCAAAGGGTGGGGAACAACTCCAAATCGAATCGCTGGCAATGACCAGCAATAAAGCAAGAATATCCAAGAACTATTTCTAAGAACAAGGCGGAACAGCCAATAGTTACCACCAATATAATACAAGTTGACAATTGTTAATCATGATCGACCAGAATGGTTCATCCATCCTCCACTTATCCCCTCCCTTGAATGTGTCACCCAGAAGACCCCAGGAGCCTTGGTTGATTGTAGGGAATCTAGACATTGGATGGGAAAGACAGAGGTGTTAGGGAGAAGTGCTTGGTGGACTCCCCAGAAGTCAAGAGTGTTGGGTGGCACACCCTGGCACATATGAAAGATTGGCCCAAGATTGTTGCGGTCCTTGAAACTATCTAAGACTGCAGAGTAGTGCCCCTGGTCATAAGTTGATTTACACATCGCCCACATCGCCTATAAGTATAATGGGCACCTAAGTAGTTGTATAGACTAAGTTGGTTAGCTACAAGTTGGTTATATCTACCATAAGTGGAAGTTGCCCCTTCAATACCCAAGTATTTCGTTGGAACCACTCCGCAGCAGAGCTGAATAGTTTGCAACACCGAAGCCTCCATGTTCACGCGCAGTTCCTTCGAGTTTCCAAACGGGCATCATGTTCATATCCGTCCAGTCCAAGGATTGGTGAACATCGAAGCCAGTAACTCACAGATTTGGTCATGATTATTTAGTGTCATGACTAAAACTGTCACCTGGAGTTACTGCTAATTAATTAGTCATGGATAATCTCCAGTTACCCTAGTTTTAGTAACTCCAGGTGTGCATTGATATGTGTACTTAGTCATACCAGTAGACACCTGGCATCCTCAGCCACTGGGTGGGGGCGCCACAGGTTTCCGGTTCCAGTGCGCTCTCTGCTGTTGGCGGCTGGACTAGGCCAGGGCAGCCTGGAACTGCTCCACAGTTTCAACCTAAAATTTTACAGATGGATCTTGGATTAACAAGCAACAATCTGTGTGGTTAATTAACCAATTTTTGGTTAAACTATAGTGGTTGGTTAATCTATATCTGGACTATAATTGGTTGATAGATGTTGATAGTATATAATTGGTCAATTCTAGTGGTTAACAAATTATAAAATCATGTACATCAACCAGAAACATATGGATCTCGGATTAACCAAATGATTATAATCCACCAAGTATATACTATTCGCATCTATTCGCCACCATTGACTACAACCACCATTAACCACTATGCACCATTGTAATCCCCCATTTACCATCATTAGCCCATGATCACATTAAGCCATTATTAGCCATTATGAACCGAGAATGAGCCGCTATTAACCTATTACGAACCGACGATTAGCCCATGATTAGCTACTAATCAACCAGTAACTCATGATAATTATCCCCTATTCACCATCATCAACCCATTATTAGCTACTAATCAACCATTAACTCCAGCTGGTTTCAGGGAATTCCTGTGGTGGCCCTGGCAGGTGCAGATTACGCACCGCTCCGGATTCGTGGCCTCTCAGAGGCCGGTTAGGGGTGGTTGACTGATGAATGCCTGGGCGCCAGTGGCATGTGGTGGTTGATGGTGAGTGATGATGGGTGGTGATGGGTGATGGTTGCAAACTGATTCTTGATGGTGCATTTCTTTGTATTTTTGCGGGGCTTTTGTTTTGATTTGTTTTTGTGTTGGTTCATCCTTGGTTCTCGTATTTCTGTTCCCATTTACTGGTCTGATGCGCATCTTATGTGCGCTGCCCCGTTTGATCCCGATCCAGACCGGCCTTCACATGTTCAAAGTCCTATGCTGGCATCTTCATTGAATTGGTTCAGTCTATTCATTTCCCTTTTACTTGCAAGACCCATAATTACTGCCCTGGAGAATCTGTGGCAGTCGGAGAACTTTTTCACAGAACAGCGAGGATCTCATTGTGCTTCTGTGAAAAAAAAGCAGTCATGGTAGCCAACCAGGTTCCGCGAACCTGGCATGATGGATGTTAGCTTCAAAACTGTCTTGCCTCAAGAAGCCCTGCACAAACTGTTTAGTGTAAAATTCTAAGAGGCGTACAAGCTGACTGTAAAGGCACCCTGCCGTGAAAAGCTTTGTTGTTGAGTAATGTTGGGTACTGTAACAGATTTGCGATACAAAAGGTTTGTACTGTAAAACATGCCAACTGTAAAAAGGCTGTGCTGTGTGTAAACCACTGTGGTGTGAAAACCTTCATTTGCAGGCAGAAGTTCTGCAAAAGACATTGCTGTATAAATCTCCGTTGTGCAAAAGCTTTTCTATGTTGAATCTGAGTCGGTACGAACTTGGTGAAAGAACGCAAAGCAAAGTAAAGCACCTGTACTTGAAAAGTGCACGAAAAACAACACGTGCTTTCAAATAGTATACAAGGGAATATTAGTGAATATCATATCCAAAATTTTTGCTCATGATTACAGCCTAGTTTCTAGTTTCTATCATTTTGCTTTTGCTTGCAGTCCTGTCAATATGATGAGCTGATCATGTCTCACCATTTTTGTGGTTGTGAATCACCGTCAGCTATTATGATTGCAATAATTTACAGCCTCTTCCTCCGGGAGCATAGCTCTTGGCAGTATCATTGCCCCACTGGTCACTTGCTCTGATGAAGAGTTCTGATGTGCTCAAGTGGTTCGAGGACGAACAAACTGACTTTCCAGATGGAGTGTAGGGGTCGTCATGGCTATGCAGAGTCATCATTTGGTGAAGGCGCCCAGTTGATCGAAGTGAATCTGGTCTGTTTGAATGGTGAAGGATGCATGGTGAGCCTTCACCCTTCCACGTTGGGAAGGGAAGTGGTTCAGGCTGTTTCAAAGCAACTTTTGCGAAAGAAAGGTGCAAAGCTCACTTTCCATCACATGGCTTCACCGTTGATCCTGCACCAAACGTTGCAAGAGCAAGGCATCACGGGTAAAGCTGTGACGTTGACCTGCACGTATGTTCCCACAGATCTGCTTGCTGCATGGCGAGTTGTCACCGGATCTTCAGGCTTTGAAGAAGAGACCGCATTGGAAGGGGTGACGAAGATTACAGGCACATCTTCCACGATTTGCCTGCAACACCTTCCCCTCAGCCTTGCTACTTTGACTCTTGGCTCCGACTTCAACCAGATCTTGGACGAGGTCACCTTTCCGAGCAACCTCCAAACTTTGACCTTTGGCCTCGACTTCAACCAGAGCCTGGATCGGGTCGCTTTGCCAAGCAGCCTGCAAACTTTGACTTTTGGTGGCGGTTTCAACCAGAGCCTGGATCGGGTCGCTTTGCCAAGCAGCCTGCAAACTTTGACTTTTGGTGGCGGTTTCAACCAGAGCCTGGATCGGGTCACCTTGACCTGCAACCTGCAAACTTTGACTCTTGGTGGCGGTTTCAATCACAGCCTGGATGGGGTCACCTTGCCCTGCAACCTGCAAACTTTGATTTTTGGTGGCGGTTTCAACCAGAGCCTGGATCGGGTCACGTTGCCGAGCAGCCTGCAAACTTTGACTTTTGGCAACTGGACCACTGCGCCAAACAACCTGGGCAAGGGCAAGGGCAAGGGCAAGGGGAAGCAAATTTTGACTTTTGGTGGAAGTTTCAACCAGAGCCTGGATCGGGTCGCTTTGCCAAGCAGCCTCCAAACTTTGACCTTTGGCCACGGCTTCAACCAGAGCCTGGATCGGGTCAGTTTGCCGAGCAACTTGCAAACTTTGACTTTTGGTGGCGGTTTCAACCAGAGCCTGGATGGGGTCACGTTGCCGAGCAAACTGCAAACTTTGACTTTTGGCAACTGGATCACTGTGCCAAACAACCTGGGCAAGGGCAAGGGGAAGAGGAAGCAAACTTTGACTTCTGGTGGCGGTTTCAACCAGACCCTGGATCGGGTGACGTTGCCGAGCAGCCTGCAAACTTTGACCTTTGGCAACTCTTTCGACCAGAGCCTCGATCGGGTCAGGTTGCCGAGCAGCCTGCAAACTCTAATCTTCGGCCATGACTTCAACCAGAGCCTGGAGCGGGCCACCTTGCCGAGCAGCCTGCAAACGTTGACTCTTTGTTACCAATTCAGTCAGAGCCTAGAAGGGGTCACTTTGCCGAGGAACCTGCAAACTTTGACTTTCGGGAAGGGTTTCGACCAGAGCCTGGATAGGGTCCCGTTGCCGAGCAGTCGGCAAAGTTTGACTCTTAGTGACCTTTGCATGTGGAGCCTGGAACGGGTAGTTTTGCCAAGCAACCTGAAAACTTTGACTTTTGGTGGCCGTTTCAATCAGAGTCTGGATGGGGTCACCTTGCCGAGCAAGCTGCAAACTTTGACCTTTGGTAAGGGTTTCATCCGGAGCCTGGAACGGGTAACTTTGCCCCGCAATCTGCAAACTTTGACCTTTGGCCATGACTTCAACCAGAGCCTGGATCGGGTCACCTTGCCCTGCAACCTGCAAACTTTGACCTTTGGCCATGACTTCAACCAGAGCCTGGATCGGGTCACCTTGCCCTGCAACCTGCAAACTTTGACCTTTGGCCAGGACTTCAACCAGAGCCTGGATCGGGTCACCTTGCCCTGCAACCTGCAAACTTTGACTTTTGGTGGCGGCTTCAACCAGAGCCTGGATCGGGTCGCTTTGCCAAGCAGCCTGCAAACTTTGACTTTTGGTGGCGGTTTCAACCAGAGCCTGGATCGGGTCGCTTTGCCCTGCAACCTGCAAACTTTGACTTTTGGTGGCGGTTTCAACCAGAGCCTGGATCGGGTCACCTTGCCCGGCAACCTGCAAACTTTGACCTTTGGCCAGGACTTCAACCAGAGCCTGGATCGGGTCGCTTTGCCGAGCAGCCTGCAAACCTTGACTTTTGGTGGCGGCTTCAACCAGAGCCTGGATGGGGTCACCTTGCCCTGCAACCTGCAAACTTTGACTTTTGGTGGCGGCTTCAACCAGAGCCTGGATGGGGTCACGTTGCCAAGCAGTGTTTGCAATCTTTGCTGGGCGCAACAAGAAGTAGCGATGATAAGCACTTCGTGATATACTAGACAGTCTTCGACACATGATTGGTAGAACATCCTTTTAGGCAGTTGGATTTGAAGCTCGCGGATGACAAAGCGAAACAGCCGCCATGCGAACCTGTGAAAGACAAAAACCATTGGCCATGAATCCATGATCCATGATGCGCATCGATGTAGATGGATGATGGATGATGGACGATGACGACGATGACGACAAGAAGCACAGAACGGGACCATGAAGCAAACATTTTTCCACCAGTGGCAAGGTAGACAGGTCCTTAAGGGTTCCACATCAGGCAGTTCCACATGTGGAAGATGCCAACGGCATTCGACCGGGCATTCCCGGGATACCCAGATGTACACGGTTGATGAAATCTTGCCTCCTAGCCTAATAATAACTGATGTGATATACCAAACATTGCCCTTGATTTGGCATTTTGTTTGGAGATGCTATATTATGTTCTTTATATATATATCATTATATACATTCCGTGTAATTGTGCTATATTCCAATTGTTGTTACATGTCATTTGATCATATTTTTCCTCCTTGTGTTGCCAGGCTGTTCGAATACGCTTCGATCCGGCAGGGATCCTGGACCTGACGGTGCACCAATCATCACAAGCAGATGGCTACAACTGTGGACTGCTATATCGACACAGATTAGAACAGCACTGCTGGGTCTAGAGTCAACACACAACTGGTGGTTTTATAGGGGTTATAAGCCATTAATAATAGGGGATAATGAGCAACAATAGTTGATCAACAGCTACTGGTTGGTGGTTTTAAACATTTTTTATTTTTCCCTTCTATTTATAAACAAATGGTTGTTTGACTAACATTTTCCATACGGGTTGAAGCCACCAACCAGAAAATCACTCGAAGTGTATAGAAGTGTTCCAGAAAGTTTACTAGCTTTAGGCACTTGAATACACAAACTAAAGCACATAGCGTCCTGACTCACAGATCTTGTGCATGTTTCCTTGGCCACGCAGCAAACACACTTCCTTTCTGTGCACTATCGACGGTCATGTGTTAATCATCATTTCTGACATCTCAAATCTCCAGGGTTTATTCAAATCTCTTATATATCCTAAGTTTTCTTCCATCTCAGATCTGCATCACTACTAATACACATGGCAGCCCATGGGGTGGCTAACTCCATGGGTGGCTAACCCCGGGTTCACCCTGGGTTTAACATGCCACCAGTTCCTGTTCCGCACCAAGATTGGAGCACGAGTCCTTCCGCAGGGACTCGCCGCAGGGGTCAGCGTCTCAAGTGTTGCTGGATCATGACATGGTCGCCATGCCGAAACAGCGGTTGGATCTGGTGGTAATTTGTTAACAGGGACTATATGACTAGTTGTTATACTATATAGTAGGCTAATCTGTTGGTGATTTCTATAGAAACTCTTGGATCTGGTGGTGATTCACATATATCTGTATGAAATCCAGAGTATTGCCCACGTAGATACACTCTTTGGCAGAGTAGTTGAATCTGAGATGTCTCACCGTCGATGAGAATCCCTGCAAAGCAACCATTCCTTCTGGGGAATTCGGGGAGTATTTTGCTGCTGCTACTGGGGCTACCCAGACCTGAGTGGTGCCAGAAGTCTCCGTTGTTTGGTCAGTACAGGTGGTTACACAACTTGAGGTAATGATAAGGAAAGGGAAACCATGACTTCGGTAATGGACAATCCCATTCAGGAAATTGACACACACACTTGATAAGAGTTCTTAATCTTGCTTGATGCATAATCGAACTCAATGAGTGTAATGAGTCGGAATGATTGACTTTTATTCATTCACAATGGCGACAAGGCTTGGTTAACTCTGCTTGATCATGTGCTGAACGGACATGCTTAGCACATAGCAGCTATGCCAATTCCTGTTAAGAAATTTGCAATGGTTAATCGTTACTGGTCACAGTAGCCATTACTGCTGATGAAATGGTCCTAGCTATAACCCCATGTGTGCTGTGATGGTTCGCAGACATGGCACATGTACTGATCACTGAAAGGCCGTCTCAACAAGATGATGTGATGTAGATCTCCAGTGGCTTTTCTCCTAGCACTTCTCGAATCCAGATCTATGACTGGCTAGTGCTTTTTAAGATTCGTATTTCCCCTAGTGTTAAGAAATGGTTGGTTGATGGACTCATATTTTTCATAGCGGTTGAAACCACCAGGCAGATTGATGATATTTGTATATGCAGGCATGATCCGAATCAGGTAGGCCATCAATCTGAAGACATGGAGTCCCATGGTGAACCAATCTTTTTGGAGATCACTAAGCAGCAACCATTCTGCTTAATCATTTCAGATCAAAAACCATTTTCTTTGGATTAACCGTCACTCACTGGTTGGTGGTTTCAATCACTTTGCTTATTTTCCCACATGTATTACCAGCTATGGTTGGTTGGGCGACAAGCAACCATATTTTTTCATGAGGGGGTGGTGAAAAAACTACAGCAAGCTTATTGTCATGGTTGTTATTGTTACCCTATCATTGCTGTATCCGCTATTCTTTTTATTTTTTTACTTATTACCCTACTGTTGGGGATATAGCAAAATTAGCTCCCTATTAGTGTTACTTGTTCTTCGTTATAGCTGTTAGTACCATATTTTTGCTATATTCCCTATTGTTATTCTTGTCATTACCTTATGATTGTTACTAGTTGTCCCTCACAGCTCGTTATCCCTAAGCATCAAACACTTTTTCTGACCCAGATCTATGACCAGCCACGACATCGCCGGCAAGCGACAGCGACAGCGACTGAGCTTGCGAGGCGCTCCTGCGACTTCAACTGGTTCTCCCTGAGGGAGAGGCAGGGCGATTCCTGGGAACCGCGCAATGACCATGATGGATTTTATGATGGTTGAGAGTGGCTAATAATGGTTATTTCATGATGCGTAATGATGATGAATAATGGTTACTAAAGGTTAAGAGAGGTTTGTTAGTGGTTGATAAAGGTTAATCATGGTTAGTGAAGGTTTAGCTGATGGCTGATGATGGCCAATGATGGTTGATAATGGTCTAATGGATGGTTGATGAGACAGCGTGGTTTACTGTGAGGTTGATAATGATTTAGAGTTATGGTTGATTGCCACCATAAAAGATTGAACATAGTTGTTGACACTGGTCAGATAAAGATGGTTGATGACAATTATACAATCAAGATCAATCAACTATGGTCAAATAATTGGTCAAATAATTATACACGTATTTTGATGGCTCCATACATCTCCATGGTTAGTGATGTTTGGCGATAAGGAGCTCTGCCCATTGATCAAGAAGATAGAAGCATGGTCATTCCTAATGAAGAAAGACAAATTATTTAGGGATCAAAGCGGCAGTGAGACTCAAGGGTATCCCATGCCACAATTATGAATCAAGAATCATGGAGTCCAGTTGAGGTTGTGTAAAAACGGGCGCGGGGTCGTGTATCCCCCTAGGATTTGGGTCGTGTATCCCCCTGGGATTGGGGTCGTGTATCCCCCTGAGACTTTGAGATATCTGTGCTCCCATGGCGCTCACAGGCAACGGGGAAAGTAGCAGAAAGGTTCAATCCAAGTTCTATTCTAGCTGTGCCGGCTCACAGTGCATAAAGATACATGACTTGAGAGAGGAAGACAAATACGCCCGGGAGCTCCCATGCCGCACTTTTTCATGTTTCTGTCCCTTGTGTCCCCCCACATGTTCCCTAAACTGAGAACCTAAAGGGTCGAACATCCAACGACTAACCCCTTGTCTTACAAAGTGTACCCATGTCCCCATCTTTTTTCATGCCCCCACCCTGGTCCCAACCCCTTTGCCCCCCTGTCCCCTGTGTCCCCCCCTGCGGTCCGGCTATATCAAGTTTTGTCCACTTGCGCTTACGCAATGTATGTGTGTACCGAAAGGGTCGAACATCCAACGACCAACCCCGTGTCCTACAAAGTGTATCCATGTCCTCATCCTTTTTCATGACCCCCCCTGGTCCCAAGCCCTTTCCCGCCCCTGTCTCCCGTGTCATCCCCATGTTCTCTACACTGATAACCTAAAGGGTTGAACATCCAACGACTAACCCCGTGTACTACAAAATGCACACATGTCCCCATCCTTTTTCATGTACCCCCCCTGGTCCCAACCCCTTTTCCCCCCCTGTCCCCTGTGTCCCCCCCCATGTTCCCTAAACTGAAAGCCTAAAGGGTCGAACATCCAACGAGTAACCCCTTGTCTTAAAAAAAGTCTACCCATGTCTTCATCTTTCTTCATGTCCCCACCCTGGTCCCAACCCCTTTTCCCCCCCTGTCCCCTGTGTCCCCCCCCATGTTCCCTAAACTGACAACCTAAAGAGTCGAAATTCTAATTGGCTCCCAGAGGCGCGAGATGGGTAGGGGGATGGTTGACCCCAATTTGAGGGGGATGGATGACCCCGCAAGTGGGATGGATGACCCCAAATCGTGCAGGGGGATGGATGACCCCAATTTGAGGGGGATGGATGACCCCCCTGCCTGTAAAAACCCCCGTCAACTCAGTCTAGATAAATTTAGTAAGGACATGCTCCACTCTTCCAAGCCGGCTTCCATTCACTGTAAAAACGATAAGGGATGAAAAAAACCATAACAGGCTCATCATTGCTTGAATTACGCCAGCAGCTTTTCAGATGAAAGGAGCATACGGGCCCAGAACCATAACAAAACGATAACAAAAACGATAAGGAAATCTTTTGAGAATGAGACTTTCCACACCAGTCCCTACTTGAATGAATTCTACTGGCTCTCCGCAGTGTCATCGCTATCATTGTTCAGCAGTGGGAAAGAAAGATCGGAACACCCGAACGTATAGCACGTGGAGACAGAGTAAACGTTTTTTTTTTGCAAGCCGCACTGTTTCTTGTGTTTCTGCTGCGAATGTGGTTTGGTATCATATTGCATGCAGGTTTTACTGTAAAACGATAAGGAATAGAAATCGATTAGGCGGAAAGGATGTCATTAGATTTATGACAGGGTTTTCTCACAACCTCAGTTGTTACCAGTTGAGTATTTTTGATCAATGGCAAAGCATCGGAACGTCAGGGTATTAAATAAAGGTTACCACTTTGGGGTATTTTAGGTATATTTTTAATTGTACACCATTTCAGGATGTAGATGGCCTCAGGAAGACATTATTATGGCTATAGAGTTCCACCAATCAGACCACATGGGACAGGTGCTAAGCAGGCGCTCGCGCACGGTAAAAGATGGTCCGTGTCATCAGATGGGGTTGTCATAAGATTCGGGATCCTCATCTTAGCTTCCCAAGTGTAGAAGCATCCAGTTCTGAATGGTTTTGGGCCCTCAAACTTCCCGACATCCTGCCCATACATCCGTAACGGGATTTACCCTCCAGACCCCATAGGTTCCCATTCAACATTCGCAAAGTTTTCCCAATCACGACATGCAAGTATGCGAGCCTCGCACAGATCCGAAGTGCAAACTCACTATGCTGAACGCGCAGAGCCATGCAGGTGGCTGTCGATGTAGGCAGACTTCAAGACCAGCCGATGGATATGAACCCTTTGAGTCTTGCTCTTAGAGCTGCAGGAGAGTGTCATGCTTTGAATTGATCACGGCCTCAGTCAACTCAACGTAGTGAGGAAGAAAACTGTGGTGATAAGACTTCAAATGGAAACATGGCAGAGGCAATGCTCTGCACCAGCCCAGGTCGGTCGATCGCGGCTGTAGTTGCGAGGTGCGTTTGGTGCTTGGGATGACTATACATTGCTTCAGAGTTTTGTACATGGGATCACTGTCACACCTGAAGAAATTCCAGTGTCACCAGATGATTTTGTTGTACAATGCCCGTCCAACGTCCAACATGAGCTGGAAGGCAAGGTTTAAGGGTCTAAAAAGCTCAGTCTGCAGACGTTGCTGTGTACACTGACACTATAGAACGCCAGGATAAACAAAACATCTCAGCACTTGGAACTCCTTTGGTTCTGCTTGGTGCCGTGAACGCCCTCGTATCCTCACGTGCTGCGTCCGGGCGCGCCAGGCTTCCGGAAGTGATGCCACCCTTGGTGCGCGACTGTTTACAGCAGGGATTTGAGGAGCTTTGGGACGCTGAGCGTGGCATGTTGCGGGAGGCAGGGGGAGCTGAGGTAACGGAGGTGTCGTTTCACCCAGGGATTTGATATTTGGATATTTAGATATTTGGATATTTGGATGATGATGATGATGATGATGATGATGATGATGATGATGATGATGATGATGATGACGATGATGACGATGATGACGATGATGATAGGGAGATTGATATTCATAAGCGATCAAACGCGATGGTTTCGGTTGAATCACCATGGCTGGGTTGATATAGGGGAGTCTGCTTGTGACCAAAATACACTTCATCATCAGGATGAGAGTTGTATTCCAACCCATGCGGCCATAGGGGTTGGACGACCACATCCCTTGGACCGTGTTCCGACCATGGTCAACAGTATCTCTAACGCGTTACAATGATAATTGTATATTGGTTTTTGATTTCATAGGTAGGGGAACAATAGGTATTCTATCCAAAATATGTGGTTTATCATCCCTAAGCTACCACCATTTACACACATGTTCACCGCTATATGCTGCTGGTTCTTATTCCCAGCCAGTACTTTTCTATTACAAGTTGACCATTTGATCATAAGTTCTGCGATTCAGGTTCATAGAAATTGGAAGTTCCCACCACTGATCTACCCTAATTTTTAATGAACCACTGGCATCCCCAATAGGGTGGTTTCTCAAAATAGAGGACCTCCCCGTATCATCCATCAATAATCATTTTAACAATATAAACCAACCATTTTTGGGTACCCCCATGGCTTGAGAACCCACAATTGGGGGTTCACCTACGTTCACCTACCCCCTTTTCCAACGGTTAGCTGTGACTCAACTCGCCATCTCCACCAGTTGGTGATGGTCAGGCGCTTCCCGTGACGCAAGTGCTCCAAGTGTTGGAACGTTTGAGAAGGCGTGTCTGCGAAGTAGGGATGGCAGTCTGAGTTAACCCAGCAATTATGGTTTATCTATAAAAAAGGGATGATTTTACAATGGTTCATCCACAAAAAACCTGGAAGTTGTTAACACAATTTTGATAGAAGTTTAACACCTGGAAGTAAACTAACCTGGATGTTAACATATGTTAACCACTTTTGGTAAACTATGGTCTATCTATAAAAAGGGATGATTTTACAATGGTTTATTTGTAAAGATGGTAAACGCACCTTGAAGTTTAACACCATTTTGATACAAACCATTGTAAAATGGTGGAATTTCCACTTCCAGATTAGTTTACCGCAGTTTACCCGAGTCATTACAGGAAGCTTGCGACTGGTCATTGTTTCAGGGCTGGTGGCCTACTGGATATCGCTTCGAATGCGTGCACGTTTATGTTTGACCTCTTGCATGTACAGCAACCCATTGGTCCGCTTTTCGATGGTGGATCATAATCAATAGATCATGATTTTAATGTCTAATAGTCGCAATCTCAATCACTAGTGGTTGATAATCATCAGTGAAAAATCATGAGGCTGATCGTGATCAACGTCAGTTATCCATGCAATCCAACTGACCATGATTCAACTGACCATGATTCAACTATTCAACTGACCATGATCAACCCTTTTGCATCATGATTCATGATTTTTAAACCATCAGTTGAGATCTAATACTTGCAATCTCAATCACTAATGGTGGATCCATGATCAACCAATAGTGCATCCAACGTCAGTTGAATTGCTCCCCTTGGTCTTCGAATGTTCCAACGGCTGTCAGGATGGCCAGCTCCGCGGCAGTGGCACAGTTGGGAGTGGCACCGGCACCGGAGCCACCAGTGCCACAGGCGCCACAGGTGCCTATTCCACAGGCGCCGTGGCTGGTGTGACATGTGAGATCCCCACAAGATTTTTTTGCTCAGAAAAGATCTATCCAACTCTATTCTGTTTGGCAAATGGTTTGTAAATTTTGCCTGATTGGTGGGTTTTGGTCGATGTTTGGGAATTCGTGGGTGTTGCTGGATGTTGCTCCAAACGGCTATGGTGAAAAAGACAAGTTCTGGAGATGTTGTGCTCAGGACGTGTTGACGTGTGGTTGAAAAGGAGCTAGCGCAAGCTGCTTTTCGTTTTGGGGCTTCGTGATGAGCTGGCAGATATCTTCATGCAATCGCATGCACATGACGGGGCAGTTGGGGATGCTGGCAAGGGGCATATTGTTGGGCCCCAGTTTTGCAAAGTCTCCGCAAAATGGACAAGAGATGGCCATGGTGTCCCAGAGCCATGATGCGACGATTTTGGCTGAAACGTGTTAAAAGTGGTCAATGCTGGTTAAGAACGCTCATTTGTGGTTAATAGTGGTCAATGATTGTTGATATTGATATTGATTCAGAAGGGTTCCGATGGTGGTTAGGAATGCTTAATATGGTAACAACTGCTTCACAATGATGGACGACATTGGTTCACATGCTTAATAGTGGTTCATAATTAGTGGTCAATGATGGTCAATGATGGTTAGTGATGGCTGATGATGGTTCATGCTGGTTCATGAGGATTCATGATGGTTCATGATGGTTCATCATGGTTCATGATGGTCCATGATGGTTCTTCTGGTGGTTTCTTAAGCCATTTGAAACCCCGAGTCACTGTTTGGTTTGATACTATACTATCAATGGTTAATGTCTAGTTGATGAATATGAGTCCTCTGTGATTAAAAAACACCACATATGGTTTATAGTGGACGACTACCTGGAGCAACAAGCGCTAGCACATCACTGTGATCTGCCGCAGGCGCATCCAGGCGCGGGTCAGAGATTGGGTACTGCCCATGGTTTGCTCCAAGCGTGGTGTGTTTCACAGGTCGATTCAATGGGGAAACGGCTATGGGTCAATATTAACCTACCAATAATGGGGGATAATAACCAACAACAATAAGGGAAACAAGGGTTAATGATAGGGGAACAAGGGGTACGGGGCTTTGACCTACAGCCAAATTTTAGGTGAAAGCCTTGGCAAATGACATGAACAAGTCTTTCATAGGGAAAATATTCAGGACATGAATGAATGGCAGCTGGTGGTCGACTCTTTTTATCACCAGGGAACCGAGTCATATAAGAGAAATTGTTACTCTTCGAGCGCTTGGATGAAATTGCTATTAACCCCAGTCTCTTTTTAGTAGTTGGTCACTCAGCGCTTTTTCGTGGTTTCACCAGGGTGTTGCCAGGTTTCCTGTAGGTTCCAGTTTCTTCCAGCAAAGTCCGGGCCCGCTGTCAGTTGCTGGCAACCTCCAACCGCTGAGCCACAGCATGCCACCGATCCCACCCATGGTGGCTGAAATGCTGAAGGCAGCGGCAGCAGATGTGGGGAAATGTGGTGCCGTTGATACTTTCTGGTCAGATGCAGACTGATTCGTCAGCAACAGCTGAAGCTTCTCATTTTTTTGATATTGGTTTCTAATGGTTGCTGACGGTTGTGTGGCTGAATTACTAGCCAAGCCACACTCCCGGTAGACCAGCCGGTTGGATTCTATCCAGATTAGGACCACATATGAACCCAGATGAATCCAGATTCCCAGATATCCCATATTCCCAAGATGTTGGTTCTTCAAAACTGGTATACTAGACTTGCGTGGGATTCTCCATGGAATTTTGGCGGGAACCCGGGGTAACCCAACCATCAGCATGCTGTGGAAACTGCTCAGATTGCAGCTTTGAGACACGACCGGTGCCTGCAGGATGGCATGCCGCCAGATGGAAATTTCCCTCCCGGGTTTCCGTGGAGTCCTCAAACCGACACGACGAGCGAAGGCAGCACATCAGTTGGGCTCCTCCCAGCTGGGCCTGTGCCTTCCGGTGACAAGAATTTCATGTTTGACTTGGAAGCTGTCAAACTCTGATGGGTACAGAGCAGCATCGCCATAGTGGCAGAATTGGCTGTTCGGAATCGATTTGCAAGTAGCTGTGCATCAAAGGTATGGCGTTTTTAGACATGTGGTGACTCCAAAACAAGACCGATCAAAGGCTAACAATTCCAAACCGGGCCATCTTCACCTGGCCACCAAGTTTGGTCTAGCTGAGGCCAGGCTTTCCGCCGGGTTTTCCGTGCTCAGCTCAGTGAACATAGGGGGTGGCCTGTAAGTGTCGTGGCTGTTGCCTTCCAAGGCCTGGTTTTCCACCGGCCTTCCCTGGCTTTGGTGGGCGCCTCAGGGTGGACGAAGTGAGCGGCGATGTCTTCCCAGTTCCACTCCGAGGTTTTCCAAACTTCCCAAGGCGCGGTTGGGGTTGGAACAGGGGGAAGCTCTTGCAGTGATCGGTGCGGCGGATGGATCAAGATGACTCCCGCACCAGCCGCGGACGTGAGCAGCGATGGCGGTACCCGGCTCTCCCACGTGAGCAATGCGGGGTCATCCCAAGAAACGCAGTAAGTACATGGTTTGACTGAAGAAAGGAACCAACATAAACCAACCGTTCTGCAACCAGGCAACATCAGGCAACCCCCCAACCTGATCTCAGCAGGCCGGGCGGACTTCCTGCAGATGCTGGCTGGCCCATGGAGTCGGGACACCCGGTGACAACACAAAAATTCAGGGGAATCGATCGAAAATCCAATTACAGACACCACAGCTTAGAATGTTTGAGGGGTTGCATGTATAATTAGTAAATTTATCCAAAGGTTGTGCAGGGAAAATTGGTGGTCCTCCATTTGTGAACGGTTGCATTTGAGAAAGACTAGTGGACACTTACAAGCCATAGACTCTTTACAAGCATATTGAATAAACATATTGAACTGATGCAGTTGACCCATGAAATTGTTGCTAACCAGGAGTGAAGTGGGCATATAACCGTTGTTGCATAGATGGTACCTTGTACCACCATGATTAGAGCTGTGAGTCATAGTTTGAGATATTTGAAGATAGGTGATTTCGTTATTGAACACGACGATGTATTTCCAGAAGGTGTATGTAGGGGGCCGAGGCATCAACAAGAACAACATGCCTCAAACAAAGGTACAACACATTGAGATTTGTTGATGCTTGCCAATAGCTTTTCAATACCCTTCAAATCGACAAGCAGAAACGCTTACCATTGCCATTGAGAATAAGCCTGGTGTAAGGATACTCAACTGCCAGCTGATAGCATCAATGCTTGCCATTAAGGGTAGCAGCTGATAGCATTCAACTGCCGGTGCCCCTTGGCATCTGCAGCGAGGTTGGATACCGCTGCACCGCAAACCACCTCCAAGACGGCACCAGCCAAGGTGGAAACGCGGAAACAGATCGTTGGTAAAAAATGACCATGTAGATGTGATGGTATATCAAAATAGAGGACCCCAAGAATGTATGGTCTATTAATCTATTACTGTAAATGGTTGCATGATGATTTGGATTGATTTGGGGGGTCCCCTATTTTGAAGAAACGCTCATGTCACTAATGCAGGATTACTGAAGTTTAAACCACACTATTCATGGCTTGGAAAAAGAATCGTGCAGAGCGCTTGGCTCGCTCTTGGAATCTTTGTTTAGGCTTGCCCTAGTCTTCGTCGACAACTCGTTTCGGCCCACGGAATGCGTGTGATTGTGGGGTGTGTTTGTGCTCAAATGGTGGTTTCGTACAATAGCTGTACCCCCCAATCATCCAAGAGTAACCATTTATCGCCATTCATATAGCAATAACCCAACCGTTTCAGGGGTACCCCTGTTTTGAGAAACCACCAAATGACTACCCGTTTGTCAAGCACGGGAAACCGACCATTTTGGGTGCACAGCATTGAGATCGACGCGCCGCAGGCTCCTCCGTGGCTCAATGCTGGGCTTCCGTAAGAAGCTCAACACGCGACTGGAAGTTGTAACACTTGGACCAAAAATTGCTATGGGTCAATATCAACCAACCAATTTATGGGGGATAATGACCAACAATAATAAGGGAAACAATGGTTAATGATAGGGGAACCAGGGGTACGGGGTTTTGACCCACTGCCAAAATTGCTGGACCTTGGAGCAGTCGGAGCTTTGGCAAATGAAATCATGTCACTGCTCAAGTGGGTGTTTCTTAAACTTGGGCTAACCCCAAAATAATTGGTTTATTAGTATTCATGGGTTATGGAGGATGATTAGGGTCCCCCCTATTTTGAGAACCCCCCAAGTCTCAAACATTCATCGATCAGAGCTAGTGCATTGTTTTGCCTCGTGTCTCGCTGGTGGTGGAAACTATTCGAGGCCTCCTCCGAAGTCAAGCCCACCGGTGCACATTCCAGATTGGGCCTGGGTGCCAAGAGTTTTGTCACCGGAAGTGCTGGGAATGTTCAGGTAGGTGATGCAAGAAGTATAATGGAATCTCGTGGTTTTGAACAGCTTTGCGACTTTCTTACTGCCCAGGGATGCCCAAGTTGGTTTCAAGTTTTGCCAGACCTGCCATCCGCAAAGGGAAACAGCGTACGCAGTCATGGAAAGGAGTTGATGGCAGCCGATCTCGAGGCTCTTCAGTGATGTCCACTGGGGCAACGTCCTGGAGGCATTGTGGACGGTGAGAGGTCCTGGGAGTAGATGGTTTCTGGCGCTGCAAATGGGTCGTAGCTGGGAGCCATTGAAGATGTTCATGTGCCACATCCCTGTCATTCTCTGTCGGTATTTCACGCACACATTATGGGTTTCTTTGATGCTCCAATTTGGATCCTTGAAAAGGATCAGTTTGATGCCGACAGGTCGACATAGGGACCAATTCCGCCCAGGGCTGGTGGATGTTGATGGCTGTGGCAGGACACCCCAATGGTTTTTGATGGTAGAAGTCAACGTTTCCAGCGGTCAATCTTCACAATCTGGTGAATCAGTTGAAGCGATGATCAACCACTATTAGATGGTTACTTATTGATCCCATATTATCCGATGTGTTCATATTTCTCAAACATGAAAGAAGCATTCATGATAAGAAAGGATCATATATGCTATAGGCGATGGTGAAGATATGAAATCATGTGGGAGGATAGGCATTGGTGGGGGGAACAACCGGAGATTCACCATGAACTCACCAGCGTTTCCAGCACCGTCACGGCGAGGCTGACGTTCACCGCAGGGCAGTGACGGACGAAAAAAAAAACATGGATCCTGCTTCGGCTGCCAGGGGAGTAAGGTAGCAAGGTAGCAGTGGATGACAACTGGCGGTCATAGCCATGCCGATGATGGAGCAAGCAATGGTTGAATTCGGTTGTGGTTCAAGAGTTTCACCATCCAAAAGTTGGTGGACATCCTAACAGCTAGGCACCTAGTGACTGACCATTTATGGGATGTGAAGAGCCAGGGGTACCAGGGGCCCTTGGCTTGCAGACTAAGAAGCCACCAGGGCGTATGATTCTGAATGATCGCTGAAGCTTGATTGATGATGGTTAATTAACGACGGCTACTAATTTGCTGCATACTGACAATCCTTGATTAATTAGCAATTGTTGAACTCATGATGATTAATCATGCTTGATCATAGACTGCATTGCGGGCAGCTGGATGAAGTTTTCCTTCGCTGGTGATGCTTGGGACAGCTGGGGGTAGCTGCATGGACACCCACACATGCTTATGTGTATATAGTATTATCTATATAATTATAGACGGGGCGGTACATACTTACTTAAGTCAGGGGTCATCACAACCAAGGATGACATTCCCTGTCAACCTGGAAGAGGGGACGACACCGATCGTGTTCTCTTTGTTGGGCTGCCGACGGTGTGTTTGGCTCATTCTGAAGTGCACATCCACGTAGGTTGGCGATGGTTGGCGCAGAGAAATATTTTTGTAATGACTTGTTTGCTCACCACCTCGCATGTCAGGAGTTTCCAGCAGTTCATGATGGTCAATGCCGATTGGTTTATGACGTTTGGCTAGTATTGGTTCATCATGGTTGTTGAACATCGGTCAATGCTGGTTGATTAATATGCTTACTGACCGTTGGCTGACGACTCACGGGGGTTTAATGACGGTGAATGCACATTTCACGGGGGTCTTCCTTGCACGACGCAACTGTGCCATGCTGCCCAACCACTCAGCAGGCTGCCCTTAGGCCTTGCAGCCATTCCACGGCATTCGATGGACCACGGGGTGATGCTGTAGGCCATGCCTTATCGCAGCCATGGTGACATGCTGATCAAAGTCACCAGCAGGACGGGTTGTGTGGCAGTCAACGATCATAGATTGCAAGTGCCCCCAATGCCCAAGCTATTGGATCTATTGAATTTCTCTGCAAAAAGGATCAGAAAGGGAACTAGCTCTGGATGCTTTTTGGTAATAAAGCAGATCCCTATGCGAGGTCTCATGCTCAGCACTACTTTGAGTCTTGGCGATCATAGCATGTGTCCACTGTGCCCACCCTAATTTGGGATTCCGAAATCACCATATTTTCGGGTACTCGTCGCATGGCAATGGAGAAACACTGCTGCAACGCGCAGGGCCACTTGTTGATACCATGGGTGCTCGGTGGAAAGCTCAAACCTGCTGTCAGCAGAGGCACAAGAAGGGAACCTCAAGATGTTGAGTCAGTCAATAATGGTAACCCAGGATTAATAAACCCCTGGTTGATTAA
>VSDK01025468.1:95481-123817 GCA_009767595.1 Symbiodinium kawagutii | reverse complement strand
CAGCAGGAAGGGAACTTCCAGATGTTAAGTCAGTTCAATAGTCAGCAGTGCCTCGATTTGGATTCCACAACTTCGCTTGGTGACTTGTTTTCAGCTCGCCCCATCCGCATAGCTTCGCTTGTCGTGTGAAAATGCTTGGTATTGCTGAAGAATCTCCAAGCTTTCCCAATAGTTCATGGTGAAGTTCTGGTGGTGTGCCATGGTGCTGTGCCATCCGAGAAGATTTGGGAATTTTGAGAAGATTCAATGATCATATTAGATGATTTGTAGTCTTTGACAACCAACTACAAGATGGTTCACTATTATTTTTATCAAACCATGTGAGCCAGCCTTGGATGAACTGAGGTTGGGCCTTTTAGGCCTTGGCATTGGACTTGGTTTTGGCCCAGCTCTTAGACCTGAAAGGATCAGCGCAGGCGGCTTCAACTGACCAGCCAAGGCTTGGGCCCCTTGGGCTCCTGCGGCCAACAAACCGTGGGGTCCCAAGTGGCAACCTTCGGGGTGGGACGCTGTGCCGCGGCAGCGAGGTCATGGATGGCACAGCGAAACGCTTCATGCGTGACCTTGATCTCCCAGAGCTGTGCATGGATCGAATTTCAGTTGAGCCACGTTCAAAACCTTGCTGTTCACGTTGATGAAGGGAGTCCTTGTAGGGACCATACCTTTTGAACACTGCTCACTTGTAGATTTGTTCATTCGATTCGCATTGAAACCAGTTGCAGAATTGTCGATGGGAAATGGTCTCACTCGCTTGGTTGATAGGAAAATCGTGCAAAAGCAACAGAAACCCTTGCGTTTAACCATGTTTAACCCACCACATATAGGGTAACCCACCAGTCGTAGGGCCTTTCCCAGGTCGAAAATTCCCATCACTGACCTGTGAACATCAGGAAAGTCCCAGCCAAGCTTCTCTCGCGCCGAGCCTGGACGGCATGCGCAGCAGCTACCCATGGTGATCAGTGGATCGTTAAGGCTTGGGGGTTCACGATTTGGCTACGGTCTAATATTAAGCAACTAATAATGGGGGGTTAATGGTTGATAAGGGATGATAACTAGCAACTGTAGGGGATATACCAGCTACAGATGGCTATGGGTCAATATCAACAAGCCAACAATGGGGGGTAATAACCAACAATTTCATTGGGAGAACAATGGTTGAGGATAGGGGAACCAGGGGGACTAAGGATTTTGACCCACTGCCATTTCACAATGTTAGACCTGTTGGTAGGGGCACAGCCTATTTACGCTGACTATTGTAGGTATATCGACAAGTTCATGGGAATGGATAAGTGCTGCTTTGCGCAGTGGTTGCTTGTATATGATACAATTGCTACTCGTAGCTAACTGGGGTATTACTATTAGTTAACCTATCATGGCGACTCCCATCACCAGCAGGACTAGTCCTCAGTGGGCTTTGAACATTGCAGCTGAGGCACCCACGCATGTATGAACACATCCATCGGCAGTCGGTGCAACAGTTGAAGTCAATCGATTCCATGCCACACATTGACGACACTCCTGAAGCCAATGGCACTCAGGAAGCATCCGGCCACATCCTTAGCTCGCAATGGTGGAAGACACCAGGTGTGTAGCACTTCAGCCCTAGGGGCTGCTGTGGCGCCCAGATAGCTGACAGCATCTTGACATCCCGATCATGAATTTAATTTTCCAAGGAAATAGCTCAGCTCAGGGCATCCAATTGATCAATCTGCCATAATCTGCCACTGTTCTTACCTATAATTGTATTTGTTTCAGATGTTGTGTAAAGCGTTCCCATGATTGTTGCTTGTTTTCCTTTGCCACTATTGGCAACTTCGAGTGTAGCCAGGTTGGACTCTTGTCCAAGGATCGAAGCATTGGCCGGGGCCTTGGGGTTCCTTCAAAGGATGGGCACCTGATGGATCCTGATGGTTTGTTTCGCTGAACGTGGGCTACGGCTTGCTTGGTCAATACCCACGATGGGTACCTCATGATCCTCATGGTACCTCCAAATCACACCCTGGACATGCAGGGAGGCCATCCAGAATAACTGAACCTAGAGCTTTGCAGGCACACCATGCTACTAGGGCCGAGACCATGATGGCAAGTGCAGTTCGACAACACACTGCCATGAACGATTTGGCGATGCCGGTTGTGGGACAAACTGCCAGGTCAAGATGGTTGCCACCATTGGCAGTTGGTCTATTTGTTGAGGTCGCAGTCATTGATGAGAACAGGCAGACTGATGAGAAATGAGTCTATCTCAACCGTCACTATCATGAACCATGGTTCTCCCTATAGTTTTGTTGGTTATCATTCTCCATTATATATTGCTGGTTAATCTTGACCCATAGCCTTGCGGACAAAGTCTCTGTCAATGCGCCCGACCCACAGGTGTGGTCGCAAAGGCTAATTAATTGTGAGAAGCCGATGGTTCAATCAAATTAGAAAGCAATTATGGATCCTCGCCAGATGAGAAATGCAGCGGTTGAGGGATGGTTCTCGCGGGTTCTCCCAGTGAGGTGAGAACTTGGACGATTTGGGTCCAAGGCCGCTGTCGGGGGGGTCGACATGCGCGCTGGGAGCATCCATGGTGTGCGCCCCGTCCCGTGGATTCACGTTGCAAAGCGATGATTTAGGGATGGCGTCTCAAGCCATAGGGGACCCCAAAAATGCTTGGTTTATTGATAAGCAATGATTAATATGGATTTGGGGGGTATCCCTATTTTGAGAAGCCACCATTTAGGCATGGTCGAATGGTTGGGAGGGGTCCCACCATCTATGAACACCTCCCGATGTTTTCACACTGTGACAACTCAAAATGCATGGCAAGTCCCTGCTTGATGCTCTCACTTCGAACCCAGATCCGTGGGAAAGCCCTGCTGTTTGGGCAACACAGGTCCAAGCCGCACGCTCGCAGGATTCCATCCACTTCAAGTCCGATAAAAAAGCCGCGGACCAAGCTCTGGAATGGGTGCCGTCAACATATGCTGGTTGGTAAGTCAACATTAATCATCCCAGAAACTCGGAGGGTAGTAGTTCACATCCCTTCAGTTGGGCTAGTTTGGTCATTTGGAAGATATTAACCTATGGCATCTACAGCCATATGTGGGATCAGTATGGATGGGTTGTATCACCGAAACCTGCTGGGTATCAAGGGTCATTTTGTGCTTGATGGTTTCCAGCTGATCCACATGGGTCCCTGGTGGCGGTGCTCGCCATGAGTTCATGGCTGGACATTGCTGATTCCCAGGTTAACGCTACACAAGAACCACAGCCTTCCACATCCTGCTCTCAGGCAAGAGTCAGCAGGGGATGCGGTGGATCGTGAAGGTTGCCACTGGAGAATGGCACGCCCATTGAACGAAAATGAATAAGGCTATGGGTCATTAATGAACGATCACTAAAGGGGGGATGATAACCAGCAAAACTATGGGGAAAACAATGGTTAATGATAGGGAAACCAGGGGTATGGGGTTTTGACCCACAGCCATAGCAGTAGACAGGAGAGATGGACATCACCCCTCCCATCAGAGGGACGAATAAGAACCTTGGCACAAAAATTGCTTTTGGAAGCTGTTGAGGATGGTTTTGGCTGCAAAAATCATTGTAATCACTGTAGTCACGTTAACAATTTGATTTAACCATAAAATCTTGCTTAATTAGCACTCTTGAATTAGTGTAATGGTTATTGGCCCTTGAATGGGGCGCCGGTCCGAAAATTTCATGGGGAACCGCGCCGGTCCGAAAATTTCATGCTTCCCCAGGCATTCGGACAGTTGGCGGCAAGCTTTCTACGTCCATCATCCTGATGCGCAGGTGCGAGGGGATGGTAGGGTTTGGAGATAGGGATTTCTTATTAAAACTGGGAAACCCAAAATTGGATGCTTTAAGCATGGATGGTTAAAAGACTGGATGGTTTCTTACTTGACATGGTTAATCTTGGAATATATTGAATGATTGGGGGAACCCCCACTTTAAGACATGCTCATTCATGAATTGATGCCCTTCAAAACCATGTAAGACCAATCAGTAAAGTGGCACCGGATACTGCCTCGGATAGTTTTCATCGCTAATTTGTCGCTGTATCGCTTGCGTGTAAGACACGTAACCAATCATTGAAGGGGCAATTTGCAATGGGAATTGTGATGAGATGTGATATAATTTGACAATACAAAAGATAGTTTGCTTTGACCTGCAATATCCAACTTGAGACTGGATTTGAAACACTTGCAAGGAGACTTGTTCAATCAGGGTCTTTCTGGCGATTCTGCAAACACAATGTGTGTCCTTTTCCAGGATGAAGAAGAACAGCCTGAAGTTTCGGAGCTGATGGTTTTCGCGACGACATTTGTGTTACTCCACATTGCGAAGCTTGGATGCAGCTCATGTTGCTTTCGCTGATACCCTCCTCAAGGTTTTAAGCTCTCACCGCATTGAATGACCCTCATTCTCATATACTCTCGGGTAAACGAACCTGGCAAAGGAGAATCCACCATTTATTGGTGGTTTCCTAGGGTTTCACCATAAAATATGGTGAAAACACATTGCCAGGTTAGTTTACCAGAGAGTAGTGCTTGTTGCTATTGAACACAGCTCTGATTCCATTAAACATGATAGACATCTCAAAGCTGCCAGATGGCAAAGTGCCCACACCCGTCTTCGCCAAGGATGTGCTTTGTCGCCTGCGGGTGAGCCAAGCCAACCACAAATTTGCGTTGAACCGCAAACTGCATAGATCTAGCTGTTACTCGTAGTAGGCAGGCAATAGTTTTTGGAGGCAAGTGATCCCCTAGCCTATTTTTGCAAAATAGGTAGGGGCTTGTTAACAGCTGGATCGCCATTCAACATCTCACCAATGACAGTACAGTGAACATCCCTAAGCGGAAGCAGAGCTATATCTGCTCAAGAAACCAAACACATTACTGTATCAGCTGATCCGCTTACATGATAACACATGGTCAGTAGCTGATCATCTTTGCTTGCATAGCTTGTGTTGAATCCATCGGAATTTGTTCAAGCTGTTGGCCACAGATTGCGCTTTGCAGCTGCTGTGCCACTTAATGGATCTTAATAGCCAGGTACTGGTGTTTGCAGATGTACCGAGACTTTGAGTTGACACTCTGACATGTTTCGGAGTTGCACTGATGTGATTTCGTTGCGTGCTGTTCCTCTTTGGATGTTTGCAAGCTGCTCAATTACGTACTTAAATTGATTCAAACATGCTGACTGCTGGTTTGTCACGTTTGGAAGCATCATTTTCGCGTGAGAAGCCAAACAAGACGGGCATAGCACAATCAACCAAAGATACCATTCATACCCAAAAATACTTGGCATTCAACGTGGATCATTGGTGATTGCATCTGCCAGCTCGTTTCAGCTCAAAGCTGAGAATCCTGCCTGCGAGGACAGGATCTGAAGCAAACAGGGTCCAAGACATGCCCTGCAATCAGTACCCTCCACGTACTGTATCAATATAAGTTTCTATATGGGCTCATGCACACATGCACCCACATCATGTGCAATCACTAAGTGCACATCTACAAAACACATAAACCAAAACCATGCAGCGCGATTGCTCCTCCCTGCGAAATTTGCTTGGGGCATATTGAGACTTTTGCGAACTTTGCTGTCGTGACCACCAGGCCGGAACCGCCACCTAGCTGCAGCCCACCAAGGTTTAGCGATTGGTGCCGTGATGCCTCCCTTGCTGCAATGTCCACATTGTGACACGTGTATTGTATTCCATTTGAGCCCTGCCAAAAACTTTGGTGTTTCTTGCAGATGCTTGCGTTTCTTGGGCGTTTCCCAAAATAGGGCTACCCCTCAATCATCCTTTAACCCTTAGTAGTAATAGACCACCCATCACCTGGGGTTGCCCTATTTTAAGAAGCCACCATAATTATATCAATATAATATATATATATATCTCCATTTATAAACATGTTTTTATATATAGATATTACAATAGGCATGGACTGGCAGCACAACTATTTTGCCAACCAGCATCAAGTGACCGATGACTTGGAGCGGGTCATGGGCAGCTCCAGGCCAGCGATGGGCAGATCCTCTTGGATGCACGGAACTTGGGAGCTGTTCACAGCTGTGCAGGAAGTGGTCGGGACTATAACCAACAATGGTTGGTATAATGGTAATGGTTTACTATTATCATGATAATGGTTTACTATTATCATGATAATGGTAATGGTAATGCTTGATGATGCTTAACAATGATATTATCTCCCAACCACTCTTACGAGGAGATAATATCTAATGATAATGGTTTAACAATTTAACAATACAAACCAAACTGAATGGTTCAACCAAAATAATAGGAGGGTTATTTGGGCCTTCTCAAAAATTAATCAAAACAGATTTGGTGTCATTTCGGTTCCCAATCGGGGCTTTTCCAGAGTAGGGCTGAATCAAAATGGATGGTTTATTACTATAAAGGCCCAAGAAACTGGATGATTTGGGGGGTCCCCTATGACTTGAGAAACCAAAGTGAGAATGGATGAGAAGCCGCCCCTCATCCAACATCAAGGGGTAGTGGTTCACCTCCCAAGTGCACTCTTTTGAATATTCTCTTCATTCGCGGAGATTCACAGAAGGTGGAGCGGACTTTGGCCAACTGCGATGTGGCACTGGGATGATCATCCCACAGCAGGTGGATGGTAGCTCTGGTGGTGAGTGGGATGGCAGAACCAACTAGGGGGGTGAACTGATAAGGTGAGTTAGTTGCTAGTTGTCCCACTAATTGGCAAGATGAACTAACTTAGGTATTGTTCTAGTCGGTGGTTTTGGACATGAGTTTATTTTCCACAGTAATCCGGATGGTTTTTCACCTGGGTTGAAGCCACCAGTCAGAATCTCATAGTTACTGTGAGTTTTAATCTAGGCCTGCTATGGTATGATCGTCCAAGAAGGCCGCTGCTGAAAGGTCCGGGACTTGGCTCTTGTTATTCAGCTGTTGTGATGTCGGGGGCCCAGCTGGATCCAGCAGTTGCAACGGCCACAGGGGAGCTTTGCTGGAAAATCCAAGATTTGTGGCATGACTTTGGAGAGCCACAAAGATTCGAACGCTTTGCTTGCATCCTCTGTATCTTACGTCGAATCCTGAAGTGACTCACCAACATCAATCAGTCCTGATTTGTGTTGAACAATCATCCTTCGGGTGCACGTATTACTTTTGTTTTCTTGACTGGGATCGTGATAAAACTTCATGAAATCTCAAAAACATGTCTGCATTCATGAAAACTCCTTCCTTGCAGACAAGCACCATTTCCAGCACTCTTTGCCGCAACGTCATGTGCTTGTAAGAGCCCTACCCAGGCATTGAATTGCAAAGTCGACGATCTATCACCAAGAGCCATGGACCTAGATGGCATTTCAGCCGTTGATGATCGCTTTCACTGACCACACTCGGACGCATGAAGTAAGCATGGTCCACGGTGAAAAGCACTGCGAAGATCCAGCTTTTGGTTGCTTGTTACTAGACTGCTCCGAAGGGATTTCTGGTAATACATCAAGGCAAGCCTCATCTATCAAGGGGTACAGCGGTCTTCTTTTCCTCAGGTCTTGATGAGCATCTGCACTACACAGTTCATCAATATCTACAAAAGTTATCATTACCTACTTTCGGAATACCAATCCGAAGCAAGCAGAACTGAGCAGAACTGTATAGTTTGAAGCATGCTGGACATGAAGATTGATGAAGATCAAAGGCAACAGTGCTCGGTAGCCAACGTGGAATAGTCAAACAAGTTGGTAGCCAAAGATCTTGATTGCATGCTCGAAATACAGAGGATGATGCGGTGCCAAAAATACTCAAACATATCCCTGTGAAGCGCCAAATTGTTTATAGAAGTGTGCAGAGCCATGTTTAAATATGTTTGATATGAAATTGCACATTGAAATTTTCATAGAGCATGTGTCATAGACAAGTGTTTTCGTCAATGTGCAGAGCCAGATCTGGGACCCCAAGCAGCACAGCCTGGTTTCAGATGTTTCAGGCTGTGGGAGATGGTATTTGGCTTTGTCCGCCTCTCAGCGCATGGCAATGTTTGTGAGGGTGCGAGAGTCACTGCAACGTTGCAGCAGGGGGAAGTGGACAAAAGCGGACTTGGTGTCTGCAAAAAACGCTCATACCCTGTGGTAATGGGAATTCAAATATCATTAGCCGAAACATGGCCAGCTGATCAATAGATACAGTAAATCGTCTAAAGGCGGGTGAGATAGGTTGAGATCTTCCAGCCAGATGTACTAGGGCAGCTATGGCTAGCTCCCACAACCATGATTTCGCATGATCAACCACCAAGCTGGTTGATTGTTTTCGACATATCTTTGTTTCCCCAAATATTGAGGAAGGATTGTTTGATAAACCAACCAACCGCTGTGCTTGAACCACCAAGGCTCAAGGATTTCATGACAAGGTGGTTCAACCCACCAAGCACTAAGGGTCAACCCCCAGCCATCTTCGGAGCCAAGTCGTGAGCCCTGGCAGCCCCAGGCGTGTTCCTTTCCACGCGCCCGGCTCGAAAGATGGTCTTCCAGATCAAGGCACTGCGTGTTGGATCAGGGATGTGGCAAGCCATGACGGGTAACCGTTCTGGGCCCCAGCAAAGATGGTCATGGTATGCATGGAGACCATTGGGGGTGCCATTATTTCGGCACATACCTATATTATGTTTAGTAATGGTCAACAAGATTCATTCTCCAACTCTTTGGTGTCAGTAATTTTCAACAACCACAAGCCTAGTAGTCGTTAATAGTGGTTGATTAATGATAATGATCTCAAGCATGAATGATGGTCAACCATCCTTCATTTTGCTCAATCATGATGGTTTATGGTTTAGACTCATGAAGTTCTCATCCAATTGCGAAGTTAGCAATGGCATGGCTGTGGCAAGGCATGGATCAATGTTTCTTGTTGGAACTTTGGATGTTGCACTTGGAGAAGACAACCCCAAACGGCATGACACGGAAAGAGTTTGTGCTCTCTGGAAGGTATGGATGGTTATGAACCATCCACGAGTGGACACATTTCCAATAGGTTAAGGTTGTGGTTAAGCAAGCAGGGGTTTGACTCATGGCCATAGATGGGTGTTTCTCAAACTTGGGGTGCCCTCCAAAATGGCAGGTTTACTACGATAAATGGTGAACAACGGATGATAACCAGGGGTACCGCTATGACTTGATAAACCACCAAAATTGGTCTAACTTGTTATCCCCCATGATTAAGCACCAGTTCATCCCTTACAAAAGCCTATAAAACCATAACCCACAAGCCATGACATGATAAACCACCCATCGATTCATGAGGCGGTGGGGCCATGGCTTAGGCTTCGCTTGTGCCAGGTAGAAGAAGCTGCGGAGCTCACATTGGAGGCCCTGGATCTGTGCTGTTGCCGCGGTCGCGCTCGGGTGCCGTGTCCCAGGGATCCAGAGACTTCGCACTGGAGAATCTGTCGCAACCTCTGTACACGTTTGAAGCTCAAGGATTCTGGGTGGAGACTCATATGGCCATATGGTTCATTGTGGCTCTCTGTTTTGAAGGAGTCCATTTGGATCAAATGACCTTGCGTTTTGGAACAAAGTTGGTCTCAGTCTCGGTGCTTCCGCTCAATGAATCCAATCCACAGTGTCCACAATAACTACCCACTTGGGGCAAAAAATGGTTGGTTTGATAGTTTATCACTAGAAATGACAATTAGAAGGATGATTTTGGGGGTACCCCCATTCCAAGAAATCATTCCATGAATGGATTCTTTGGATGGTCAGATATCACCTGCTGCCCCGTCCCAGGTGGGTGTCCACCTCCCACGAGGGTTCCGCTGATCCCCTGGACTGCAGCAACAGCACCAAAATGGACTCGAGAGGCCGGGGAAATTTTGCATCACCAATGGAGCCGTGAAGAAAACCTGGTTGCTGGTTGATTAGACAGGATTATATATACACATATATCATATATATATATATATATCATATATATATATATATCATATATATATATATATACATATTACACAACAATATCGGATTTGAATGAATTTGCCAGGTTAAGTTATGTCATAAACACTACAAATCGTACACATCATCTCGTAGTAAGCTCATTTCAAATCCCATAGTGTTTATGCTCAGGTTTGATTGGACCCTGATGTTTTTTGTTGTGCTAGTGAAGCCACCACACTTCGCCAGCAATAAGTGGTGAGAATTGGTCGCAGTTCGTCAGCAGAGGTTGGTCACTAGGTCTGTGCCTCGAACGGTGGTATCCAATTGGAGACACTTAGAATAAGCAGGTCTGCCATTAAATCAAGGATCCTAGGTGAACAAGCTGATTAATGGAACACAGCTGATTACTCGTGGTGGTTCATAGCTGATTATGCGACAATTGGATCTAGGTGAATAAGCTGATTGAAGGTGGTGGTTAATAGTCACGGTGGTTTGTGATTGTCATTTTTAGGGATAGCATGCAGATGGAGTTCCTGGATGGGTGTTGTATCAGATACTGAGGACACGATGTGAGTTGTCCTCAGATCTATGCCCATTCAACGGCTGTAACTCAGCGCGAAACTCAGTCACTTCAGAGTTGATGGGACTCTAAGGCTTTGTGTTTTTGACTGACTGGAAACTGATGTCAGACCAACAGGTGCAATAGGTTGACGTGAAACCAAGCTGCATTGGTTGACCGGCTGGTGGTTTCAGACATGTTTTATTGTCGCTAGAAGTTCACTGGTTGGTTGGTTGATTGATGTTGGTCGACTCACCTTTTCTGACGGGTTTAATGGCGCACCCAGCAGTTGATGGGTTCATGTTCCAGAAGTGGGTGTCCCTCCAAGGCTCAGCAATTTGGTGGTGAACCTTCGCAACGGCAAGGTGCAGCTGCGCCCGGTGCAGGATGGGTTCGTCGCCACCCTCGTGAGGCTCAGGTAGAAGATCACTGGAGGACCAAGGTTTGCATCCTGATGAGATCACAGATAGGAAAGGTTACCCAAGTTGGATGGTCACCTGGGTCACCCGGGTCACCCCGCTGGTTGCTAACTTCAAGGGATTGTTGGCAAACTCATTGATAGTACGAATACTCTGCAGCAGTGGAGGGCCTTTGGGCACACCTGGAGTGGTGACAGTTGATGTAGTCAGTTGCCTTGTTGGTTGTCATCCAATATGATCAATCGTTGGATCATCCACTATTTTTCTACTGCTGCTTCTACTATAATTACGGTAGCAGCTTCCACGACATACACACACACACACATATCTAGATACATACAATCAACCTGTGTTGAGCACCATTGATCCTCGTTAATCACTTTTTAATCATCATCCATCAAATCACTTCTTCATTGCTGGTTAGTGGTTTCAAGCAATGTTTATTGTCCCCAATATTTGGGAGACTGGGTTGATTAACTAATGCTGGTAGGACCTGAATAGGATAGGGTATACCCACCAACCATTATGGAGTATGGCGAAACTCTTGGAAGGTTGATTGACCTGCAAGTCAATTGCGTCAATGTCTCAAGTCAGCATGGTGCGACAATCAAGTTTGAGTGACCAACAATCGTTCTACTTTAGTTACTTACCCTAGTGAACTGTCAGAAAGGCCATTTGCCTTGTAGATACTAACTATAAGGCAATGGATATTACTGCAGTATACTACAGTTATTGATATCCATTGATTTGTAGGAAATCCATTGCGTTCTATCCACCAATTGCTACAGTTTATCCATGGGATATAAAAATCTTGTTCCATTTATTTGTTGGGACGGCGCAGCACCACCCAGCGGTGGCGCTCGAGGTGAGCTCCTTTGCCTGGGACAACGGCTGCAGCGGCTGTTCGCCCAGCAAGTGTTTGAAGAGCAGTCAGAGTCGGAAGCTCAGGTGGTTACGAGCTGAAGATGGTGATGATGATGGTTGATGATGGGTATGGGTTGATAAGTGGTTGATAATAGGTTGATGATGGCTAATCCCTGTGCTTCAGGAATCTGAAGATTGATTGATGATGATTGATCGTGGGGTGATGAATGCTGGTGACAGGTGACTGGCGATGGATAGTAAAGTTGGTTTATCATGGTTGATGATGAGGAGTGGAAAATATCACCAGCATAGAATTGACCCGAACTGAGTCATGCATGGATCGGTGCAATGACAGTACCTCAATGTCCTCCAAACATAGTAATTTTGAATGGAAACCAATCCGTTTTTTCAGAGACAACCACAACTTGTTTCTTTTGCTGGTCGCATGTTTGTTAGTCAACTGTGATGCCAGGGAGGCTGTTGCGGTTTCTCTCGGGCGGGACATCGCTCAGGTTTGACCGAGGAGAACTTCACCGAGGGATCTGAATTCTTCAGCCAAGGCCAGGGGATCAAAATTCTTTAGCCAGCCAAGGGTTCCCTATGGCCAAGGGATTCTATGGCTGGACTTTTCTTAAGCCATAGGGAACCCCAAAAATGGTTGGTCTATTAGGAAGAATGACTAATATAAAGGATGATAGCTGGGGGTACCCCTGTGACTTGAGAAACCACCAGATTTCTGAGGTTTGGGCAATTTTGGGGAAAGAGCAGACGCTCCAGGTAACCAGTGCTACCCTTTGAAAGAGTAGCGAAAACTGATCGGCTTCAATTTGAGAGAGAACTTGCCCTGCAGGTACCTGTGGAGAAAGTGCTGACTTCTGCATAGGCGTACTCCCAACGCGACAAACTTTACAAGTGAAGATCGCTTGAGCAGTAGTCACAGTAGTCCAGAGATTCTGCTTTGTTGTTTTTGTTTGATTGTAAGACATTGTAAGACCCTGGATATAGATGGATATAGATGGATATCTCAAGGAAGTAATGAGTACCTTCAGTATGCGGCAGATATAGATGGGCATAGATTGATTTATGATGATATGGATATTGTCGAATTCAAGATGGGAAACCTACGAACATGCCAATGCAAGGTTCTTACACAAGGGTACCAATACATACCACCACGACTGCGTTTTCCTTTCGCGAGATTCTCGAGTCTGCTGCATTCGGTGAGGCACACCAACTGCATGCAATCTGAAAGTCTTTGTGACGTGGGTCCCTGCCCCAGCTTGGAACGGACAGGGGAGGGTCACAGGCACCATACAAACTGACAATTCTACTGGGGAAACAGCATGAAACAGGTCATGGATACCTCCGCAAGTGGTATGGATTGTTCAAATAGTTCAAAGATTGCAGTTTTGAAGATGCACCTGCAGAAACTAAACAAGTGACCAACTACTACACTAACCTCCATCTCTCCATCCACCGCAACCATCCGTGAAGCACACCCAAGGTCACCAACACCACCGGCAGCATCAGCACCAGAAGCAGCACCAGCAGCACCAGCAGCAACAGCAACAGCAACAACAACAACAACAACAACAACAACAACAACAGACAACTCCTCCACCATTCCTACAGATGTCACTCCCTTCTCTGTAAATCTCCATTGTGCTGAACGGTTGAAAGCTGGCATCGCCCAGTGTGCCACCAGGCCGGGACGGACAAGCACGGGAGAAACCTCCTTTCAGCTGGCTCTCGATTGTCCAAGCTGACAGGTGCCGGAGCTCAGGACTCCAAATTTTCAGCCAGATTCGGTGGGCCACATGGCGTGAGAATATCCAATCCTGGGTGGTTCATGTCTCCAATTCAATGGGAAAACCAGCACATCTCACCATAATTGGGTGAAGATATCGCCCAAACTATCCAAATATCAATGCGCGAACGTCACCAAACACTTGGGTGGAGGAACCAGCGAATCTGCTGTTTTTTCGGGTTTGGCTTGGACCTGCAGGCAACATGGTTGTGTCCAGAATTGGATGGACCCCAGTTGGCCAAAGCCTTTCAATGGGCCGTAACCATCATGAACCTGCATCAAGCAGCATTCATCATTCACCAGCATTGACCGTCAACCATCATTAAGGACCATTAACCAGCATTTACCAGCGCATTAATCGCGGTTAACCATGTTTGCCACATGGGATGTTCACCATCCGTTTGTGAATTCTGGGGATCGCCAGCGGTGTCAGGCTGCCTAGCAATCATTCCCACCTGGGACTAGGGAGCCTGGTGTCAGCCCATGCATCAGCTGGAGCTAGCCATAGCTAGTTTGGGGACCATCTCCTACTAGTTGGTGGTTCTAAACATGTTCGCGAACATGTTGTATTTTCCCTAGTAATCATCAACAAATGGTTGGTTGACTAATATTTGTCATATGGATTGAAACAACTAGCCAGCCTAGGCAGCTAACCTCTCAGAATTGATCCGTCCCCAGCCATGGCGACCAAGGCCCGACATTGTCATCCTTGTACCACACGCTGAAAGATGGCTACAACCAAGCTGCACAGGTGCCGAGATGTGTCTCGCAAGTGGGGAGATGCGCACACATACCACGGGGATACCATGGGATACCACGGGATACCATGAGATACCACGGGATACCATGGGATACCACGGGATAGCCAAGCAACCAGAGATTGAAACGGAAACCAAGTGGTGCGACCACCACTTGTCACGTGGGGAAGCGAGCACTCTGAGCAGGTGTTGATCAGCATAGCGGTCAGTCTGGAAATATAAACGAATAGAAGGAATTCTTTTCTGTTGCTTTTTGGATCTTGTTGGAAATTCATTCTATGCATAAAACGACATATAGTTTCTTTGAAGCTTTCAAGCAACATGTTGGGAAGACAACCTACATCCTCCATAGCAGGGAATCAATCTATCCCTTGACCCAAGGGGCCCGTGATTTCCTGACCATGATCCACCATGGACAGCTGCTTTGAGGCACTGGGACAGTGAGAACTTCGATGCTCCGACTTGGGACTTGTACAGCTGTGCCCGTGTGGTGCGGTCCCGTCGCAAGGAGTCTTTCGGAGTCTTTGATGGGAAAAGATCAGCGAAAGCCACACTTTATTTTGGTGGGATTGTTTGTTCAGCTTCTATACCCAGAGGTGACATGTGGTGCCATTCGATACCCAGATGTTGAAAATGACGATAATGTTTGCCTGATTTAGGAAAAACACAAGGGATTTATCCATGGAGTGTGTTGAATACCTCATCATCAATCATCAGGTGGGTGACCCCTCAAACGTCCCACAGAAAAAACCGCAGGCGGGTACCAGCACATACTAGACCGTCATCGGTGATCATGAGCCCCATTTCATCATCAACCATCGTGAGCCAACACTCCGCAATGCGCGACCAGTCTCGCAAGGTATAAGCCTGGCCTCTGGTGGGGGGACAATCGTTATCCAACACCATCATTAACTAAACATCATTAGCCATGAGTACTCATCATTGGCATTCACTAACCATCACTAATCAGCATCAAACATCATCAACTGACAGCATTTCAATGGGCGCTCTGCGTTGAAGCTTTCCAACACCATGCTTGTGGGGTGCCCCAAGCGCCACGGCGAGCCAGGCGTCAGAACTCTCAGGACCCATGCGGTTTTGGGGATAGCGTTGCCATGACCATTTGCCGCCGGTCTGGACCATCAGTCAGAGCTAATGGTGGTTTCTCAAGGCATAGGGAATCCCAAGTCCCCAATTTATGGTTGGTTTAGTACTGTAAATGGTTGAAGATGGATGATGACTGGGGCTTATATCCAAAATTTGATTGGTTTCTTACTCTGATGAAATAAGCGCCAGACCATCCAATATTAAATGAGATTTCTTCAAATAGGGACCCCAAAAATATCCAAAAACAGTTGGTTCACTAATTGATATTAGTGGTCGATCTGGGAGTGGCCCCTCTTCTGAGGAACACCCAATGGTTGACCATTATAGTTGGCTATAATGTGAATCATGCTCAACGCGGTGCATTTTTTGCGTGATGAAAAATGCTTGACAATGCTTGACCGTATTGTCATGTTGCTTTAAGTCATCGTTTTTGCTAGAAATGCTTCGAGCAGCATGGTGACAGACTCGGGTGCAAGAATTGCGAAGCAGGCAGACTTCATGTGGCTTTGCTTCATAGATGTTGCGCTGAATCTTTGTCAGTCATATGAAGCCTACGGCTACACTTGGCGGCAGGACAGCAAGTTTGCTGACAAGCGTTCAAAGGCCCAAAGGGAACTGCAATCGATGATTTTCATGTGATTCTATCGAGATATGTTTCCTCATTCTTTCTATATAATTTCTCTTAAGATATGAAACTCATGTGAGTTTCCTTGTTAAGCCCATAGCTTTGGGCTGGACTTTGCTTCACCATCCCAGTGCTCCTAGATCGCGCTTCAGGTGTCCTGAGCCACGGAGTTAGGCGGCTGAATCCGTTGGTGGTCGAGTGTGTGACTATCATCAGTGTTTGGAAGGGCCATGCTTAGCAATAGCTAAATAGCTACCAATCTATAGTAAGCAATAGGGCTTAGTAAGCAATATCAATATAGCTAAATAACTTCCATCGCAATGTAATTAGTAAATGTTGTTAACAACCAGCTAGTGTCAATGTCGCTGGTGCTCCAACCCATCTCTTAACGTTTGGATTCGGTTTCCGAGCACGTCACAGCTGCCCTGGGAGATTCCACTAATGTAACTTGCGAGGACATCCCAACAATGCTGGAGCTATCGATTGCACCACCCAGTGGACTCAATCTCCGCCTGCACCGTCGAGGCAACTGAGCTTGACAACCTGAGGATAGGCAGACTGCAGTTTCTGCGACGTGCAAACGTTCCTTTCTCCTCCAAAATGAATTGTAGGGTGTGCTGAATGAGCAGAATTTATGATTTCATAGAAATCCTACTTTGGCAGGAATACGACTGAACTCCCTTGTTTTTATTCCCACTGACTGCGTGCGATCAAACATTTGATGATTTGGTTGTGTTGAAGCATCTAGACAAATTTGGAGCAGACAGGACGGTATGCAGCGAGGAAAAGAAGTAGCAGGTGGCCTGCAGCATGTTGCAGAGCTTGCTCAGGGCACAGACAATCTGAAGAATCTTGGCTTGGACAACAACGGTCCTTTGAACGATTCTGGATGCTTGTGGTGGAGAATTACTTCTCCACAATCGCGCGCCCCAAACTAAAGTGATATTTTATAGACCCAGCAATATGTGGACGCATGTGGATCACGACAATGTTGCCCCGTTGATCTCCAATATGCGAGCCCCAACATTTCCGGACCGCTCCAATGCTTCGGTTCAAGTGTGGAGACCACTTCCTCACGAAGTGGAGCCTCAGCACGTGACGTGATTTCTGCTATTGCATCATCCTTAGCAATAGCGAATAATAGCGGCTATGATTCTCAATAGTTGTTGCAAAACATAGTAAAACACATCAAATGATAGAATAATGAATAATAGCAACACATTTCAATAAATAGTTAGTTATTCTCAAGTCAAGATGACACAATCTTCCACCAGAATGAAGGAAGGCGTCTTGCATTGAGAGAGTCATGACCGAGAACAGCTTAGTCTTGGCCTAGCCATATTTGGCAGCAGAAGAGGAGATGCACCAGGGAAAGACTTTGGTGTGGAGCAGTTCGTAGCAAAAACCTCGGGCAGTCTAGCAAAGATTGGGATGCTTTTACAATGCTTTAGGATGCTTCAGGATGCTTTAGCATCAGCAAAAACAAGGACAATGACTGTTCTGCACCCCCAAATCATCCATTCTCAGGCATTTTTGAATCCTTGTTTGGGGGTGCCCCATGATAAGAACATCTATGTCTTGCTCACAAAGACCTGGCCAACGCAGCATGTCTCTAAATAGCTTGGACAGTAGTTGGGAACTAGTCAGTAGTGATTTTGGTCGCACGATTTTATGTAGGTATTCAATGGTATTCATGCCTTTTCACGGTGTTGCATCTGGTACTTGTGGTTTGATTGTCTTTTGCTTTCCTCACGCAGGAGCAGCACCGCTGTCACCAAAGTGATTCCCAATGTACGGGGGCTATGGCGGTGGCATGTATGGCCGTTCCATGTACGGCGGATACGGGGGCATGTACGGTGGCTACGGTGGCTACGGTGGCATGTACGGAGGTGGCATGTACGGCGGCATGGGACCTGGCATGGGCAGCAGCTATGCGGAGAGCATGTTCCGCATGACTCAGATGCTGGAGATGAATAGCATCTTGACACAGCAGTTACATGCAGCTACAAATTGAATTCATTGCTAAGTATTCATTAAAAAGCAGTTAATGGATTATTAATAGCTAGAAACTCTACAACTCAGCAGTTAATAGCAGTTAATATTAATCCTGGATTTATAAACCCCTGGTTGATTCATTGGGGGGGAACATTTCAATTGGAACACAAGGCTTTTGGGGGATACGCCCTATTCATCAACCAGGCGTTAATGAATCCGGGGTTCACATTGCATGCAGTTACCACGACTACTCGGTTAAGAACACTTGCAGTTTCATTCTTCCAATTTACTTGTGGTTCACAAGCCCATATCATGTCAGTCACCAGTTTGCATTTGTTTACCAAGTAGACTTGTGGTTTTTTGCTCATATTTGCTCCATTCTTGTGGTTCCCCAGACAGGTTCGGAATTGTAGAAATCCTCGGGCCATGGGAATGCTCAGTCATTAAAAACCACGCCACCTGGCCACCTTTGATTTTGCAAACTGCTGCTCAGTTCGTTGACATCATTTTTTTGGTCCAACCATAGGGATTAGCCTCAATATCTAGATCTTTTCAGGGAGAAGGGTTGAGATATTTCTTTTGCCTCTTCGATGCCAGGTTTCCATAAAGCGAGGAAGTCGGGAGTCGGGTGGTTTTTTCTCAAATGCCCGTTGCAAAATGCACGACAGGATGACTGACTCATGAAGGGTCGGGTTTGTTGCGGTGGCCGATCGCGATTTGCCAGGGGCGCATTGAACTCAAACCATGCAATGTATCTCATAAGTTGCCCTACAAATTTCGTGGCATGCTGCTTTGCATTGGTATGCCCTAACTTGCGGCAGTATCAATTGCGCCTTCTAATTTTTAGTTGTTGTTGCAACCTTCATGGGTGCACGATTGTTTCAGGATTAGCCTGCGGACAAACCCTCTGCCCGTCCTTTGCCCATCCTTTGCCCATCCTTTGCCCATTCCTGTAAATTTCAGTCCAATCTTCACTGAACGCATTCTGTTGTATATTCGATGCTCAAAGATCTCAACACCGCAGCGAAGTGGGGGGCCCTCCATGGATTTCCAGGGCCTCGCTGTTTCAACAGCGCCGAGGCATCATGCTGGAGCAGCTCCAAGAGCATGTGACAGTGACCTTCTACCGCCTCCGAGATGTGGTGGAGTGGATTTGGGCCTTGAAAAACAACGCTGTAAAGGACCAGCCCAACGAAGAGCCACCTGAAACCAAATCCAAGGAAGAGAAGGAATCTGATATGAATCGAATCAGAAGAAGATTCAAAGTTCTCTTCACATTGCTTGGTATATTTCTTTTTCTGATCCTACGAGATAACCGGCGCCAAAAGAAGCGCTTGCTGGATGAGACCAGTTGGCTCAAAGTGACACAGAACTTGGCTCCGGCCGCTTCTACGGCGATGGCTGCAGCTTCCCAGGCAATGGGTGGCATGGGTGGCATGGGTGGCATGAGTGGCATGGGCGGCATGGGTGGCATGAGTGGCATGGGTGGCATGGGTGGCATGGGAATGCTTGGCGGCTATGGCTTTCGATGACGAAATCACAGCCAGTGCTTGGCATCCGTTGTACATAGCTCAATTGGGCTCCCCAATTGGTTGAACCAAGAGGAGTGCAAAAGAGGACCTGCTGCCAGCCGTTCGAAGATTTTCCATCTTCGAACTACTAGAGTTTGCTTGCTAAAAGGCCTCAATGATCTGAAAGAAGAGTGGGTGCGGCCACCCATCCCTTCCAAGGCAAATGTGAAATCCCAACAAAAAGTAGAATCGTTTTCTTTGGGATGTTCATAACGGGTGCAGGGTACCTGCACTGTATTGTGTTCAACGATCATTTGCAGTCTTTCATCTTGCAGGTCGACCGAAATCAACAAACTAACATACTCATCTCTTGATTCTCTTGTTCCTGGTAACTTTCTGATCACTGTCAAAGCCAACGCGGCAGACATGTTCGTGTTCTTGATGACAATTTGGCTCGAATCAGTTGCGACGTAAACGAGTTCTTTGACTCAAAAGGACCTGATGTCGACTGCTGGGCGTTGAACCATGGTAAACTGAAGGTGGAGTAATCATTTACATGAATGTATATACACTGTATATACATTGCAATTACACACTACAATACGATTTACAATTATACATAGTATTTACACGCATTATATGTAATTATACTGATTTAGTCTTATTTATACACGTTAGAGTTGTACATCAATAATCATTCATTTTATTTGGAATGTAAACATTTACATCTAGATCCACAAGTGCTACTTCCTGGTAATCATCTATATATATCTCTCTATATACATATACCCTCTACAAATATCCCTCTATATTAGCATTCTCGATGTTCCTTACATGTACATACCATATTTATCATCTACAAATGCTACTTCCTGCTAATCATCTATACTTCATGGTATACAATTATTCATTGCTTATTCTCACGCAATATCGACCACTATCAACCAGTACTGGATGAGTTAATGTTATTAACCATTATTTGTAGCTTACTATGTATACTCATGATACTGAACTGACAATGGTTAATAATTATAATGGTCACTCAAATGATTCCGACGATGGTTAGTAATGCTTAATCCATGTTCATCCCTGTATTAATTCCGGTTAAAACAACTGTAAAACCCCCAGTGGCGCAGGAGTCATGACCTCCAGAGGCTCCAGCAGTCGTTTCCAACCGGGACCTTTGCTGGGTCCGGAAGGCCTCGAAACGGGCGCCCGTGCGGATGCCCAGCGCGCGAAGTTGGCGAAGTTTTGGGATCGAGTGGGTGGTTTGAACATGTTTTCTTCGTTCATTTTTGGGGGCTTGAGTTGAGCTGAGCTGCTTGAGTTAGTTGAGTTGAGCTGAGCTGAGTTGGTTGAGTGACAAAAGTTTTTGAGATTGGTTACAACCACCAACTAGGGATCCGTTGGGAGCTGAAGCCAGCTGACCAGTTTCACAAGGCTCAGCTGGTGGTTTACCCATAAACCTTGTAGAGGGTTTATCAAGAGCTAAATCTCTCTGTGAACCTGGTAGCTAGACATAAAACTGGGAGAATGTTTTGAAAAAAGTGGATGTGATTCCTGCAGGTAGTGATCTACTTACACATAAATCTGGGAGAATGTTTTGAAACTGATCAACTGTGGTATCCAGCTTGCAAGTTGGTAGCACGTCCAAACAATCAGCGTCCGTACACTGGGAGAATGATGAGATCGATCAGCATCCGATGCCAGATCCAGCAAAGAAGCTGCGTGATGCGGGCGATTCTGACCTCGCAATGTCCAACAAAAAAGGGGGGTTCTTAAGCCATAGGGGACCCCCGAAAATGGTTGGTTTACTACTATCAATGGTCGATTTACTACTATAAATGGTTTATATAAAGGATGATTTGGGGGTACTCCCCATGTTGAGAAACACCCGTATGAGTGCGTTTAGGATACGCCATTTGGCATGCATTTCCCAAGCCATGTGCACCTCCATTGAGACACACCTGTTCCATGGCTTGGACAGGATCAACCTCCACATTCCACGACTCATGGGACCTGGTGGGACCTGTTGCTCGTTTTTGGAGGACGATGTGCCGTCCCTTCGAACGGGTCAAACTACTTGCGGTTTGATCACTCACCATTCTGATTGCAAGGCTGGTGAGCTATCCACTGAAACTCCTGGGAGAGTGCGTGTTACAGTAGATGGCTCACCAGCCTCTCAAGATGCTTACCATCCAGAGAATCCAATAGACCGGATTCTATTGCCACGTGCCTGGATGAGAGCCCCTTATCATGGGAGTTCGTAGCTTCAATTCTGCTACAAGTCATTTGCTGATGAAGGTCCGGTCCATTCTGTCGTCCATGGTTGTAGAGGTCAACCGCGTTATAGGGTTATTTACCATGCTTATCCATGGGTTACATAGGGGTTAATCAAGCACCTTATAGGGTATGGTCATCCATGGTTATCGGATTGCGAGTTATAACCCCAACTGCGCATCCATGCTGATGTGCTCAGGACATACGCACTTCTGGAAAGCTGCTGTGGAAAAGGAGGTGGGCAGATGCAGCTGATTTGGATTTAACAACTTGCTGGTTGCACAGACCCTGGGCAATATTCAGAATGATAGGACAGTGATATGGGCCATCAGATCACAAAAATTGGCAAGCATGCGCAATATTGATCAATATTGAGTATAGTAGGGCAATAACCTGGGCCATAGTATGATAAATAACGGGCAAGCATGGGCAAGGATGTCATGAAACGACCGTATTTGAGATCCAGCTCGGCCTTTGACAACATGCATTTGCAAAGGACTTCGGACAGAACAGATTTATTGTAGATATACCCCCTCACTTTGGACGTTTGATTCGTAGCTGCAGCAACAGACACTTGGGCGACATGGATGCAGGTGGTGCAAAGAGCGTATCACAAGCCAGCTTTGATTGCAGAAGCTGTGTCCGAGTGGGAGTGGCTGCACTCAGCACAACTCCTGACCTGATCCCAGCCATTCAGAGCCACCACCGCCACTTGGACCAAGGAAAAACGGCGACCAGTCCCCGTTTGGGAAAGAGGCCCGGTGAAGCATGGGCTGTTCCATGTTTGCTGGCGAATCACTCCTGAATGGATCCAGTTGGAAGGTGTGTGATCCCCATGAAGTTGGACAATGGCAAAAATGCGTCGGTCACCAGTAGCCATCTTCAGCTATCATTAGTCATTGTCACCCATGATCATCAACAACCGCATTTACCGCTATTTACCACTATCACCCATGATTTCCAACCATACTTTCCGTTGCCATTAACAACCATCTACTGGTTGGTGGTTTGGTTGGTGGTTTCAAACCTTCTGATTTTTCCCCAATCTCAACCAAGGGTTGCATGGTTGACAGCCATATGGGGTGGGTCAACCACCAAGCCAGGCTGACCATGGACTGGTCTACTGCACACTCCACGACCTGCCTGACACCAAGCGACGCAACAGGCGATACGAAACATCATCAAACATCACTGATAAAAGCGGAGGTTCATCATCACTGTATTACTGCAATTTCACTGTCAATTTGACTGTACTGATGATTTTTTTCAGCAAAGATTTTCAACAAAGCGTCGGGTTTTTGGAGGTGCGATCGATATATTTTGCATGAAAACACTTCATGACAGTTTGCTTGGCCAAAAATGTCACGCTATGGCAGGCGATCAATACAAACATTGCATCCATTAATCAGCCATCTTTGTTCAAAACAACTGGTAAGATGATTGGTGTCAGTCAAGGGTTTGTTCATCCGTCAACCATGAACAACCATGCTGTAGCCTCTTTCAGGCATTTATTGGCAAGAAATCAGTCATAAACAACCTGAATGACCCATCATCCTTTCATCAAGAACAAGGAGCACTACTGTTGACAATATCTACTGTAGCTTAATTTCAAACATTTGTTAATAGAGATGTGAGATGTGTTGATAGTTCATCAGTGTTCATCATATGTTGCACGACACTTGTAAGGGTCAACCGGCTGATCACGTGACGTTTAATTTGCTCCACACCGCTGAGGCATCGAGCAAAAGCTGGCGGCTTTGCCTGGCTCCAAGTGCGATCGCCATATAGGAACTGGTATTGCCAACTATAGGTGGTTAAGTACATAGTATTAACTCCATTAATTCTGGCATTAGGTGGTTAACTATAGGTGGTTGACTATAGGTAACTATAGTTGATTAAGAGACCATGAGCATCCATGAGCCAACTATAGTGTTAACTGTTAACTTGTGGTTAACCATTAATTATATAGTATCAACATGTATTAACCATTTAAGTATGGTGTTAATATTAACGGACCATGAATCAACCATGTAGTTCACCAGGCATGAACCAACCATGAACGGACCATGAATGAACCGTGACTGAACCATGAATCAACCGTTGTGTGACCATTAACCAAGCATGAATCAACCGCAATTAGTTTTGTATGGATCAAAGATTAATCAATGACAAATCAACCACCCAGATTGAATTAATCAACTATATGTAGTGGCTATACATACTCAACATGATCAACCACTACCATGATTGACTGCAAGATTATTAACTCATTGGACCTTGACCTGTGAAGATTTGCGACTTCATAGCAAACCCGGCTGCCGAAAGATCTTCAAACAATTGCTCATTTGCAAAGATCTAGACAAATTTCAACAAGTCCACAGAGTTGTTGTTCAAAAAGTAAACTGAAATTTTGATAATTCTTTCCAATGCTTCAGAATGTGAACAAATGTTTCATGGCTTCAGAATGTTCATGGCCACTTTTCCTGGTTTTTTTTAAAGCCTTTGGACATCGCTCAGGCAAGGAGCCGCAGCGATGTGAAGCTTCCATCTGTGTCCTTTGGATGAAGACGGCTGGAAATCCTGAGAGAAGCAGTCCCAGATCAATGGTTAATCATTGGTTCATCAATGGTGAATGGTGGCTAACGATGACGGATATCATTGGTTAAACAATGGTGGATAACAATGGTGGATATCAATGGTGGATAACAATGGTGGATAACAGTGATGGTCTTAAAACTAGCATGATAATATCCCAGATTGTTCTTCTCTGGGAAAACCGACCTGGGAAACTCCTAGAATTTGCGGTTAAAACTTAAGGGTTCCAACGTTGATTTTCACATCATTGCGCGACCATTGGGCTGGCTCGAGAATTACCGAACTGGCAGCGTTTATTGAAGGGTTTTGGGTTTAGGATGGTTTAGGGATGTTTAGGGCTTCGCACACTTTACCGTGAAGAGGGACATGATGACTCATGATGATTCATGACGATTCATGATGATTCAATACCTCAGAAATTTTGCTCACAAGCACTCACTTCACTTGTTAGAATCCGTGTAGACACTATAGAATTCGTGCAGATGGAAAGCCCATGTGACCACCTTAAGTTGATGAAAGTAGGATCCTAGGCTCAGGACAGGATGATCCACTGCAGACAGGTTGCTGGTCCGTGCTGGTCAAAGGGTGAAGCCTTGGATGCTTCAGGGCCGCTGGGCAGCCGTCCAAGGCCTAGACGCATCGCTCCGGTTCCCATGGGCGTCGGGGGGCTCAGTGCCGGGCTGATGAGCAGCACAGCTTGACCTCAAGGTGCCACTCGTGTGCAGCTCATAGATGCGGTTGTTTTGGAGGTAAACCTCGGCAGGTACTCAGCACAACACCAGAAACGTAAGTGCTCAGAACTTAAGATGTGTTCGCAATTAATTATTATGGCATATTTATGTGTATGATATGGAAGTTGATTGAAAGGGCCATGCAGGGATTGTTGATCACGATGGCTCCCAGTGCTTCCGCCAGCGATCTCACAAAAGTTTTCTGTGTTGGCAACGATAGGTCTGTATTGGAAATGTACGAAAGTTTTTTCTGTGTTTACGAAAGTATTTTCTGTGTTTACGAAAGCTTTACCTCCGCAGCAAAGCTTTGTTTGCAAAGAGGGGCCTGCACTATCTCCGGTGCAATCTGGTGCAGCTTCCACGCTTCGTTCTGGAGAAGTTTCCGGAAGATTCTGAGGTTTCCAGTAGTTTCCCGAAGGTTTCTGAAGTTTGATCCTTAATCAACCATAGTTGATCATGGTGAACCTGTTCCATCATACCAGATTTTGATCAACCATCACAATCAAACTGTGTACATCTATATACTATCATATACTATCATAATCTTAACCTATCTGTATTGCAAACCAGTGGGTTTTGATGAGATAGGTTAAGATTATGATAGGATATGATAGTATATATATCAAACTCCAATGGTTTTGATAGGTTTTGAACATATATATCAAACTTTGATTGTTCAAAGCTCCATTGGCTCCGCAGGGACTCTGGCGGTGGCCTGGTGGCCCACCATTGCCTGCAGATGTGGAGCTCAAACCTTGGTGGGAGGGAGGGCCAGGAGCGGCACCCAGGAGTGGCCGTTCACCGGTGGTTTCTTAAGCCATGGGGGTACCCCCAAAATGGTTGGTGTATTAATATAGATGGTCAACAAAGGATGATTTGGGGGTACCCGCATTTTGAGAAAGCCCAAAATAATAGTTGCCATCGATTTTCGGGCACAACATTTCCAAAAACGGTTCACAGAAGCTGAGCATGTGTGTTATTAACAGAATCTCATCTGGTTTTCTGCTGCCAATGTTTGATTTGTGCAAGTTAGGACGCCAACTTTGCCTTTTTGTTCAATTAAGGGTGGACTCGATTCCAGCTGCTGGGCATGTTGAGAAAATCTGTTGCAGATCTACTGTCGAGCTGACACTTGGCCACGGTACCAGGGTTGTAAACTGGGTTGTCATCTCGCCCACAACCCTCGATCTGCTTGCTGAGATCTGTGATCACTGCGACAACGGCATGCTCGATACCTCCGTCAGTACTTTCTGTAGCTGGCTCAGCTCCTACAGTTTTTGAGCACTTTGTATCCCTTTGTGCCAGAGATCATCCAGAAATTCTGCAGCCTCAATCATCCAAAATTGATAGCCTAAATGGATAGTTCTCAGTGGGCCGGCGCAAGATTTTGGTGTAGATCTATGCATAAAACCAGCATCATTCATGTTATCTTTTTGTCCATTCTTTATCAAGCCCTACAAATACAAGCATCCACAGAAGATACCGTATGGGAGTTTCTTAAAATAGGGAACCCCCAGAATGGTTGGTTTTTACAGTAAGTGACTATTAGTGGATGAGTTGGGGGTACCCCTATTTTGAGAAACCATCATATTTCAAGAACACCAGGGCACCAGTCACCGATGACCTCAGACTTGAGACAGCAGTCGTTCCAGGTGCTCACCAGGAGTTCGCAAGTCTTGCCTAAAAGCTCGCGACTGACTCCATTCCCTCCACAGGCGCTCGCAATCTCATCTGAACTTATTGGGCTGGATTCATCTTATCATATAGGTCATATTTAGGGGATAAATTGCCAGCTAGTTAAGGTAATTGAATTGGATCAAACACACATTCATTTTTGAGGTTCCCTGATTTAGAGAAGAATTCCACATGGATCTTCCAATACATCTTCTGCGATGACGTGGACCATGGCTGAGACGCTTCGGTAAGTGCTGTCGTCCACACAGGAACTCCCATCAGCGAAGCAGAGCAGGCAGCGGTGGTGATGGGCAGTGTCCGTTTGTGACAGGCTGTGACAGCTCATTGTGATCAGTTCTAGTTATGGTAGATGTAACTACGGTCAAATGGTTATGAACCAAATCATAACCAGGCGGCCCCACCTTCTAGTAATACAACCTTCTTGCTGTTGATCATTACTCCGTGACAAGCTTCTTAACCTGTTGACCACGGTAGACCCTTTTTCGCTCAGGCACAATGCGCAAGGTATCGCAAGGTTTCGCAAGGTTCCACGGAACGATCTCCTTGTTGGTTCCCAGGTGAGATGCTGAAGATGGTCTTGGCCCTAGCACCAGCACGGACCATCCTGGGGTACTGCTCAAGCAGTGTTGAGGTGACCTGTGTCCCGATCGCTGCTTAAAGCAGAGGCGGCGGCGGGGGGAACGATGCTTGGAGTGTCCTCAGTGAAATGGTGGTTTCTCAAAATATGGAACTCTAAAAATGGTTGGTTTTATTGCTACAAATGGTTGATAATGGATGATTTGGGGTACCCCTATTTTGAGAAACACCCAAATGTCAGAGAGGCACTGTGCGCTGATTGCATGAAGAATTCCTGTAAGGATGATTGCCCTGCCCGACAATGCTTTCCTGATGCTTGAAATTGTGCGATCATATATGGTGGTTTCTTAAAATAGGGGTACCTCACTATCCCAAATTAATTATTATTTATTAAAATTCTCCCAGATCAATCATTGTTTATTGATGCACCAACCATCTCAGGGATCCCCAATCTTAAGAAACTATATATTACACATAAAAACTTTATTTACCTTTCCTGTCCCGTCATGTTACAGGTCAGACATCCTGTAAATAGATCATTAAAACAAGATTCAAAAAACATATGTCTATCAAACGAGAATTTCTCAACATAGGAGAACCCATAAAACGGTTGGTTTATTATTGAAAATAATAAATAAAAGATAATTTGGAAATACCCCCTATTTTAAAAATAATAATATATAATATTAAAAAATAATATATAAGGTAAAATAAATTTAAAATTTATATATAATTTAGAATTATTTTTATTAATATTAAAAATAATTTAATATTAATTATTATTTTATAATATAAATTTATTATATATTATAAATATTTAATTATTTTTAAATTATAATTATTATTTTATAATTATATCATATAATTTCAAATATATTCTAATT
>VSDK01025468.1:78710-92902 GCA_009767595.1 Symbiodinium kawagutii | reverse complement strand
AAATAAATATATTAATATAATATTAAATTTTTTTTATATATTTATATTTTTTTAATTTAAATTTATTTTATTAAATATATTTTTTTTTAATATATTATAAAAATATTTGATATTTTTTTTATACATATATTTTTTAATATTTATAAAATATTTTAAAATTATTTTCTAATTTTAATAAGAAAAATATATAATTTAAAAAAAAAAAAAATAATAATATAATATATATATATATATATTTATTTTTAAAATATATAATTTTTTTAAAATTAAATTATATATTTAATTAGATTATTTTTAAAATATTTTAAATAAATTATTTTTAAAATTATATTTTTTTAAATTAATAATATATATTCGTTAAAATAAGGGGAGAGATATTGGGGCCTACTATTCCTTGGTTGACCCATCCGTAAAGATCTGTAAAATGACAAAATCTATAAATAGTCAGTAATTTGGCTGGACCCATCTAAAACAGGAAAAAAAAATAAAGGGCAAAAAATAGAACATTTTTATGATTAATTTTCGCGGGCCCCAGCCGTAACGGTTTTTAGATACCTCAAATTCCAAGCCCTAGCAAAATGGCGGATACCACCGGAAAGACTTACCATTAAATCCCCCAGCCTAGTAAAATAGCAGATCCCTTTTAAAATTATTACCGCCAAATCCGAAAATTTACCAAAATACATCAAAATGCAAAATGGCGGATCCCACTCACCATGCCAGCTAAAAGACATAATAAATTCCAAATCTCAGGGCAAGCCTTCAAATATACAGATCAATAAAATTTTTACAATATTTATATATTAATTAATATATACCTATTTAACTAAAACTAAATTATATATAAATAAATATATATATATATATATACATATTTATCTATATAAGAATTTTTTTCTGGAACCAATATATGGGTTTCCCATGGCTTCCAGCCTGACCTTTCAGCCACCCACACCTTTTCTCGGCATATAACATCCGCGAACCGCTAGAAAAACCCATGTATTACAGCACAATTTCAGCTTCCATCAGAGTACGAACCCACATATATCACCCTAATAATGGATCCATGTATTCCAAATTATTAATATCGAAAATTATAAGAGGGTTTATAAAATAGTAAAATTTTTAGTATTAAAAATCGGAACATAATTAATTTATTTAATTATATTCCAGAATAGTCGGCCTTATTCATACCGACTTCCCCATAAAATATATTTTAAATAAAAATTACATCAAATATAATCCTTATAAAATAGTAAATACCAATATCTAATCCTTAAAAAAATTAAAATTAAATATTTATAACCATTTTATAATAAGTCTTAAAATTTACCATTCTATATAATATATTTTATTAGATATTTAAATATTAATTATATTTAATTTAATTTTAAAATAATTATAAATTAATTATATTTTAATAATATATAAATAATAAAATATAATATATTTCTTTATAATTAAATATTTAAAAAATAATATAATATAAATATATATATATTTATATAAATATATTTTTTTATTATTAAATAAAAATAATAAAACATATTTATATTTTAACTAAATCTATATTTATATATTATATATATTATATTTAAAATATATTAAATTTATTAATAAAAAAACATTTATTATTAATAAATTATTAAAATTATTTAATATATTTTTAAATATTTTAAAATATTATTATTTTATTTTTCTTTATTTATTAAAATTAAAATAATTTTAATTAGTGCATCATAGTTTTCATAGCCAATGGCCTTTTTTCGGTTGTTTCTTTTACATGTCGTATAATCCATCAACAATGTCGTCACAAGCGTAGAAGCGAAGTAGCGAAAAATTCAAAGTGCAAGGTACAGACGGCCGTAACATATTTGATGCACTAAATTTCACGCAAAACACGATCTCTTCCTCCGATCGGAATAGCTTGAGATGTCTTGCCGGTTGCGCGGGCAAAGTCTCCCAAGGTACCTCGAAAAGGACTGCTGTCAGCTCCTAAGGTGTTGGTATCGTCCAAAGAATCAAAGCACTTCAAGCAGCCTGTAGCACAGAAAATGATGTTCAAGCGAATTGACTGTTCAACAAAATTCACTCGCGAAGTGGCTACGGGTACATATATCTGATATGGAAATGGCACCACTCGCGACCCTAAGCATGTTGTGACTACATATCTCTGATATACTGCACACATATGGTGGTTTCTCAAAATAGGGGTACCCCTAAATCATCCAGTTTATAATCATTTCTAATAATAAACCAACCATTTTTGGTGTCCCCCATTTTGAGAAACCACTATATAGCACCTTAGTCATCCCACAGTTTTCCAGGAAACGATTCGCGAATCCAACAGCCCCTCCACGGCAGGTCCCTGCCGCTGCCCACCTGTCTCACATGGAGCTGTAGAAGTTGCGCTACCGTCTGCAGAAAATGCTCCGGATGGCGGACATGATCCAAGTCCCTGCGGTGGTTGTCACAGTGAAAATGCAAGGGAAACTGCCTGAAAATGGCGTGACAACGGCATGAAAATGTATGAAAATGGCATGAACATGAGTGAAAATGCTGGAATCAAATAAGATAGAAATAAAAGCAGAGGTAAGATTTTAGCTGAAATGAGATGTCAGGAGTCGATCACTTTGGCATTCGTGGCCAACCACTCACCAGTCAAGCAAGTTGGGCACAAGATGGTGATTAGGAAAAATCGGGCACCCTCTATGAAATAAAAATGTAACGCATGGGTTTGTCCGGTGCTTCCCTATCAATAATGATGAGCCATGGCCATGGACAAACCCAAATGTGTAAAAAGAAAAGGCGCCATAAAATCAAAGACATAGCGGGGCTCCAGGGGCAGATTTATACAGCTTGGCTTTACTGTAAAATCAGAATGCATTCTTATGATTTCTTATGGGAACCATGGGGAACCCAAACAACATCAAAAAAGACTTGGCTGTGAAATCAAAAGTCCATGCTTCAAACTTTCCAAAAGAATATGAAAGAAATACGCTCTATATGCTGTATACACAAAAATTGAGGCAGGACCTATACATATCCTCCAAGAATGCCGAAAAAGGACACCCTCTAAACCAAGGGTCTTGTATCCTAAGATCCTCAAGCGAGATTTTTGGATATTTTTGGGAGCTCAAGTGCCTGTGAGACTCCAAGATTTTGCAGTTCACAATATCGTACAGCTTCAAGAACTTATGCGCGGCCTCGCCACCCATCATGATGGACTTGTCCCGGACATCACCCGGCTGAAGCCTCTGCAATTTTACAGCAGGACAACATGGCCTCCCATGCGGAGCAAAATATACTGCTTGAGGATCTGGAAAATTATTCAGGTTCACGTCGCCCAGCCAGTGCATGTCATCACGCAGCCACAAGACTTTATCATAGCCAGTTTTCGTGCCTTTGAGTTTCAGAAAGGCTTGCACCATAGCCCACAGCAGCTGGACGTTTTTGTATCCTATGCGACTCCTACGATACACTTGATGAAAGGCATATCCAAATCCCAGGTAGCGGTTACACCAATCAGGAGGCGGCCAATCTTCTGAGATTCCTGGATCCACAAACTTCAAAAACATGTTGCTTGCACCATAGAAGTAGGCATACCTGGCAAGTAGATTGAACATTTGCTGCTTACTTGCGTTTGCAAATTGGAGATTTGGAGCCGACCTCTTCCATTCTTGAAATTTGGCCTTGTTGAAAGTCCCAGAGCTTGTTGGGTCTTTGTCTTCACCAACCATGCGCGTTTTTACCCAATCTAGCAGTCCATAGTAATCAACAGTGTAGCCCGCACGGACTGCCGGTGCAACGACATGCTTGAAAGTGCTGAGTGGATAATATCGATTCTTGAGACCTGTGACCAAAATTGCAAAGCTGCCTTTCCTGAGCGCTTGTCCTCCGTCAAAGGAGCAGTTCAGATCCTCTGCTGAAGCCTCACAATGTTGCCTGAGTGATGCACCTAGTGACAAGTTGTTGAGACTGCGAGGGTCCTTGTGATATCCAAGCTTGGGTGCCGGCACTGGTGGCGGCGTTTGTTGGGAAGGTAACGGGATTAATTCGGAGGCATTGTCGTACTGAATTTCCTTCGCCACGTCTTGCTCACCTGCGAGCAAATAGCGACCTTTGAAGCATCCCCTTGGTTGAGGCAAGCCGTTACACGTGCAAGGCTGCAACTCTTGAATCTAAGCCAAGCGTAGTTTCGATCTGAAACCCAAAGCATAAACTTCGTTTCAAACTCATCCCAAGTCAGGTTGTTGTTTCGGCGCATTAGAAAATGATGTCGTCGAAAAGTGCGAAAAAATAAATCAGTGACATCTGGTAGCCCATCAGCTCTTCTCTGTATGTTCAAAATCTCTCGCAAACCATCCTTGTGTAGTCTCTTTTCCTCATGTCCTGCAACGGGTTTGTGCTATCACTCAACCACGCCCATTGGACGATTGAATCCAAATACAATAATCTGTGCTCCATGTCACCATGGTGACCCAACCCTGTCCTGTAGCATTTACTGCGTTTGCAGCATGCCATTCAAAGAGCTCCCTTAAATTCGGACGAGCGTATGCGCGCCAGGCATCCACCGGACCATACGGCCATGGACGGTGATTCATCATGCCCGTCGCATTTCTTAGAGCCATGGCATTGTCATGCGCAATTTCCTTTGCCACGTCTTGCTCGCTGGTGGCCAGAAAGAAACTTGGGACACATCCGCTTGATTCATAAGGCAAACCCCTCACACGTGCAAGGCTGCATCTCTTAAATCTAAACCAAAAGAAATTGCGATCCCCCATCATTATCAGAAACGGCAGCTCAAACTCTCGCCAAGTCAGGTTGTTGTTTCGTCGCATTAAAAAATGCTGCTGTCGAAGGCTGCGAAAAAACACGTCGGTGACATCTGGCAGCCCATCGGCTCTTCTCTGTATGTTCAAAATCTCTCGCAAACCATCCTTGTGAAGTGTCTTTTCCTCATGTCCTGCAACGGGTTTGTGCCATCATTAAACCACGCCCATTGGACGATTGAATCCAAATACAGTAGTCTGTTTTCTTGAAGGTGTGGAGGGTTTTTCATGGCAGCGCTGTAGAGCATTTGTTGATTGCAGCGCTGTGTTCTACTAGCTTGACCAGAAGCTTTGGATATCCTATGAAAGACACTTCTAGAATGTTCTAGCCAAAAAAAGTGTTACAATTATAATATAATACGGTACACATGCTGGCAGCCCAACATCACCTTGCAAGTCCTGGAATGTGTGATGATGGTACGCAAGGGCTGATGTTGTGTGAGAAATGCCCGTTGACATCATAATATCAAACTTTGATGATCTAACATTCACTTCAACTTTGCCGAATATTGTAAAAGGTGTGTGAAAATGTCATGACTATTTCAGAATATATTTCATTCCTACTTCCTGACCCCACCATTTTTGGGCCTAGCGGTTCAAGCAAGTTATTTTTGTTCCAAAACGACATGAATAATAAGAATATCTTGCTGCATATCTTGCGAAGTTTCATCATGGCCCAGGCCAGTCCTGCTGCGTTGACTGTATTCATAGCGTACCATTCAAAGAGCTCTCGTAAGTTCGGACGAGCGTCCGGTGAGGCCTCCACTGGACCGTAGGGCCATGGGCTTTGAGCGTGGCAGAACGCAGCTGCACCCAACAACCAAACAACGAGCGTCACAGAACGCATCGGCAGTGCCCTTGGAATACCATCCCAAGCCGGCGAAACCCCTGGCTTTGGACGGCACCGCCCGGTTCTTGACTCGGAATGCATGTGAGAATGAATAGTTTGAATCATGTTGAAGTCATCTCTCGCTATGTACAACATTCAAGGATCCTATTCTCATCTTTATCTTGTTGGGTTTGGGTTCCAAGAAAAATCGTCTGTACAGAGCAACAATCCCTTGACACTTGACAAATGATCGGAGCATTGAAATTTGGTCGTCATGAAAGGCAAAAACTATCCACCCAGCATATAGAGTCTGCATTATCATGCCTTGTCTAGTTAGGGATGTAGTAGAGCAGTGTGGGTTCCGTTTCAAATACTTGGCAAAACTTCAAGAGTCTGCAGGAAGACGGTCATGTTCCATGCCTGTGAGCAGCCGAGCCGAGCTCTGCGGGTCACTTTGAAATAAACACGCTGCAGAGTTCAAGAGGTTTCACGGATAGCCAGCCTGCGACCAATAATTAACACTTCACTACCTCCTCTATCAAGAAAGTACTCAGCTTTGTATATTTGCATGCAGCACCTTTGAGGTTGATATTTCCACCTGGTGCACTTCTGTGAGCTCCGCATCCCCTTTTGACTGCAGTTGAATGTCGTCTTTCAGTTCCTGCTGCTCGCGCACCAGGAGGGATTGTCTCATCAGTGGTGATGTACTTGAAGCCTCAGTCGTCAGGTCAACTTAGATACAGCAAATCAATTACTCATCAGTGCTTATCGCATGAACTTGTATCAAATTGACGGGACTTAAATGTACTCGACGTATTTGCGCAAACCCGATTGAATTGCCAAACCTTGTTGTACTTGTGAGACAAACCAGTGAATTAAGCGACCATGCACTGTAGTTTTCAGTGATTTCTCCAAACAATATTGCGCACAAGTGAACAGCACATGTCATCCAGAAAACCCAATCCGCTCTTCTTTTTCAAACACCCAGAACATGTACATCGCTGTACATCGACTATTTTGGCATGCTTTGGCCACTGTACAACTAGGAATTGATGTTTTTTCGCAGCAAAGTGGTAGCTGGTGGTTTTCACTCTGTCGACGGATGCTTAAACCAAACAAGTGAATGTCCACTCCGGTGGAAAACTAACAGAAAACACAAGAATTTTTGGCCAGGTAAACACGTGACCACAAGCTGTGATTCCTGCGACGGGAATTCCTGATTTGAAGGAAGCAGAAAGAAAGTCATCCAGTTTCTGGAGCTTCTGAAACTACACATATCCCTGTACCAAAACCTATCCACCGTCAGCCATGTCGAGTTGTCGGAAAGGCCTGCAAGCACAAACGCTGGCAATGAAGCCCGTCATGCAAGTCAGTAGCAATAGTTGGTTGTCATTCGATATCAGTGGTCGTTCGTCAGATACCTACCCTATGGTTTCAACCTCAAACAAATGTTGGGCTGTTGAACATATCCCAAGAATCCACTGCTCCCATCTCATGAAAATGAATGAAAATGAAGTTAGAACTGAGTTTGCTCGTCATCTATGATTAATTATCCATCAGCAAATTCTGCCAAAAGATCGCGGAACCCTCACACAATGAGATTGAATTTGTTCATTGAACTTTTCCGACAGTCACACCATGGGTGGACGAAATCCTGCACCGCTGTTTTCAAACCCTGGCACGATAGACACTGGACGGAACCCCTGTGCCCGCTGATCAATGTTGAAAGTACATGAAAGTACGTTGCCCTCAGGTGGTTCAGGATTTTGCCATTCGCAGCGTTAAAAAAGGGAGTACGCGGGTCCATGCCTGCGCACAGTGGTGTTGTTTGGAACAAATTGGGGCATATGGGCTCATGTCATGGGCTCAGGATTTCGGAGTGGTGTCATTTGCCTTCAAGCGGAAAAAGTCCCGCATGCTCAAATGTACTGTGACATCAAACGTCATCAGAATGTATTCCGGTTCTCGGTAACCAACCAATTTGTACTCCGATCAATAGTTGTATTTTGAAATTCTGCTAACTGGCACTTCGACTCTTGAGCATGCTACGCTGCCTACTTCTCCTGAGCTCCTTCTCACCTTCTTGCAGTGCCTTGATCGTCCTGGCACTTCCACAATCTGTGAATGTACATACATGGTGGTTTCTCAAAATAAGGGTACCCAAAAATGGTTGGTTTAGTATGGTTTAGTAGTATAACATAACTTTGGATGATTTCGGGGTACACATATTTTGAGAGACACCCATATTTAAACAAAAGCAAAAACATCGCACTTGCATTGCCATCACTCAGGATACCAATATAATAGTAATTAGCCTATGAGGTTTCCTAGCAAGATTGCTCCTCATTCGTGAGTGCTGCATATATTCCTACCCTCAAGATCCCTCGAGTAAATCATAGTCAACATGATGTTTGGCTTGTGATGGCTCGTGCATACCTCTTTTGTGGGTAATAACCTTTGAGTGGCAGCAATAAGCAATAGGCTTCTGACCTTCTTTTGCTATGTTGGATCTTTTAATCTTTTGAGCTACAGTTGTTCAAGGCTCGAGACCCCAGGCAACCATCTGAGTGGCTCCCAGAATGGTGTCACGCTTTTCAGATGCAGGAAGCTGACCGCATCTTTCTGTGAATTGTGGCTCTCCGAAACATGTGCACAGGAGCCGCCAACATGTCTGCACAGGACTACATGCCAAACCCGGCCCACGAATTTAGGCTAGTTGATAGGCTAGGCCAAGAGAGTTTCACTGTGAAAGAAGTTGGGATCCACGAGAGGATCGAGTGACACTTGGATATTTTGCAAACCCGGCACAACGAAACCATTTTCTTCCAATCCTCCTTCCCGTGCCAAACGTACTTGGCGCAGCAATGGGCATGCATTCAGTAGTGGCAAGCTCTGCAAAGTCATGGCCGAGGAAACGTAAAGAGCAAGCGTCTGCAAGCTCTTTCCATGCGCACTCAGAACTCTGAAGATTTCCTCAGAAAGTCCTACACATGGTACGATGGCCAAAGTCTGCAGCAGACTGCAACCCATCAGCAGCTGCTTGATGTCATTTGTGACCTCGGCAAAGATCAGATGTCCGTCTTGGTCTCGTTTGGAGATAGCAGATCGATGCCCAACGAACCGGAGAAACTCCAGAGCTCCCAGCTTGGCCAAGTGCGTGAACAGCATCCTGGGACTGCCCATGCCGAAGGTCCGATGACAATATGGGAGCCTTAGACACAGCACTTGGCACAGCACAATGTATACCAATGTGAAAATATTAACAACTCATTTTGCTGAGAAATGTCAGAATAGTGGAATGTAGCATATAGCATAGATGATATGACATATTTATACTACATGCCCGTCATTGCATACCTTACATACATTGCTTGATATTGACTGGCAAAATCCTAAAAAGATAGCTTCGGAAGTTTCTCAACCTGCTGACACTTCCACTTGAATCACAAAAATCTGAAGAGCCTTAACAGGTGAGACACCCCAAATGCAAGACTCGCAATTCTGACAGTGAAGCCAACATATCGGCCTGCTGGTACTCAGCCAAGGCCAATTTCAAGGTGGACAATTTGGCAAAGCTTTGGGCAAAATGTTTCCTTGTTGACTCATCCTCAGGCCATTTCACCAGAGGACCAAATGAGAGAAGGTCCAACTCTTGCAAGTTGGGCAAGCACGTCGTGATGTGAGACATGCTACTGTTTGGCCACCTGTAAGAAAGGCCCAGCTTGTAATCCCTGGGCATTCTCAAGACCTTCGCACCTTTCCATCTGGGAAGCGCAAGGAATTTGTGCAGTGTTTGCAAGCCTCCTCGAGATCGGAGCTTGCTGAGATCAAGCTCAAAGCACCAATGATTCGCAAAGTCTTGCTGTACCTGCGCTTGAACCAACCCTATGAAAAATATGCCTGTCAACCGTTGTCAACCAACCGTTGTCAACCAACCAACCATGTATTTTCATACTACAGCCGCAGGGGAAAAGAAAAAATGTGGATCAAGCCACCAACCAGGTACCTGCTTGGATGCTGCCAGCAGAGGCAAATACGAAGACGTCCGGAGAAAGGCCAGGATCAGCTTCAGCAACTCCCCTCGTGCCAGCACGTCCCAACGCATGCCCATCCGCCGCTGGGCGAAAGGGGGTGCATCAAGTGGCTGCGAACGCACGCGCCTGCACAGCAAAGTCGGTGCACTGGCGTCATTTTTTGGAGGCTTAGCTCGAAACTCGAAATTCAGCAAACTAGTCATTGCCCATCCCGCCTTCAAAAGCACAAAAACTTGGATTACAAAGCAACTCAAACTATGCAATGTGATCCTGTGGCTCTCTTGGTCATATTTCAATTTATTATTCGCAAATAGTGATTTCATAACGGAGACTGACCTCTTACCGGGTTCACGAAAGATAGTGCAAAGTCGCCCCCTCACAGATATAGTTTGCATCTCTAAAAAGAACAAAAGAAAAGCAAATTTGGAGGAAGATAGAGGTTCGTATTCCAGTCTGTATGCTTCCGGTATGTTTCTTGTTCCTGTCTCTCTGCCGGTGTGCTTTTTCTTGCTCTCTGCATGTTTTTGGTGCTTTTCTTGTTCCTGTCATGTGCTCTTGAGGTATGACTTCATTTCTGTTTTAAGCTTGTGGGATGCAGCTTGTGGTATGCTTTCCACACCACAACACAAATGCCAGCACCACCAAGACCACCACCAGGAACACCATTGCCAAAATTCAAGACAAACCCACCACTGTACCCAACACCATCACCAAAAAATCCACCACAACATCAGTAACAAAACACCACCAACTGAAATACCACGGCCCGACCAGCATCACCGCCGCCAAAAACACCAAAATACCAAAGCATTCTTCTTCGAGGTTGCTGATTTAGAGCTTGAAAATCATCAGAATGCACATTTTTTGCAGGCTTGTTTTTGCAGGTTTGCACACTGATGTGAACACCCGGAAAGTTCGCCATGGGAAATTGAGCTCGCATCGGGTAGGGGGCAGGTTTGACGTATTATTCACGTCGTTTGCCGATGACCTCCCCCCAAACCACTAGAGTAGCTACAAAGCGAACCAAACTCCAGGTTCTGGATGCGGCTTTCGTTTCTCTTCCAGGGCTTTGGGGGTACAACCATCTTTCCATCTACTTTGTTACTGCTAGGCCTTCAGCTACACTCATGGAGTCAGGGACTGATTCTCTGCCTTTCAATTGTGGCCTCAAAAGTAGAGTGCAGTTCACAACTGCATTTTATGGGAGTGTTTGGCTATTCACCCGATAGTTGATTTTCAAATCTTTAGGGATATGGAACTTTCATCCTCATGCTGTCCATTATCAATGCCAAGAACAGCGCTAAGAACATCGCAATCGCGACAGTGTCCGGTTCAGCCATTGGGCCTTTTCTTTGGGCAGGGGTCCACCAAAGGACAACCAAACAACGCCAGCTGCTCTTTCAGAAGTTTGTTTTCTTCTTCTACAGCCGACAACTGATCTTGCAGGGCTTGGATTCGGTTATCTTTCAGTTCCTTAGTGCTCCAGTCTTCAATTCTAAGCATCATCTGAAAACTCCGAACACAAAGAAACATCATCCAAAAAAATCGTGAAACATCATGAAACATCAATTTCAATAGATCATGAAACATTGTGAAACATCACAAAACATCCACTTAAATGTTCACACCACCGAGATACCAACAGTTTTTGTGCCAAGGAAAAGTTTCGGTCGTGAGTCACTTCGCCCAACTGCCCTGAATTGAGCCACTGAGCAACGGCACTGTCCATGGCAGGCACGGCGACGCACTGAACTGGCAATGCACTTCTGTCCAACCCAACCTTTTTGCTCGGCTGTTCATGGTTGATTTGTCAGAAATGTCAAGGATATAACTCGAAGTACATGGCATTTTGGTTATCAAAAATGAATGCCTAAGGCCTAAACATGACTGAGTTGAAAATTGATTGAGTTTAAGCACTTGATGTTCGTCTGCTGCATGTTGATCAACCCCTGCATTGAAAGCTGCTTCACGGCAAGTAGGCGGGCGTTACAAGCAGGGTTTCACGCAAAGGTCTGGAAGATTCTGAAAATGTGTATCAAAATCCAAGTTTTACATGTCCTGTCCGGCTCTTGTCAGTCTTTGACAGATTATGTTACTTGCGCCAGCCATTGTCAACTCAAACCCATCCTGCATCTTGAATCTTGATGTCTTCAGGCTTTAATGGGAAAACCTTTGCTTTTTACTGCCGCTAGCTCATACGGTCTCCTTACCAAACAACTGCTTCATGACCTAAAATTCAACATCCCTGGAGCAAAGCTCAGCCTTGCTGAAGTACAAAGCGGTCCTTGTTCACGATTCACCACTCATGGCTCTCATGCTGCATCACTTCACACATCTGCATTCCCTGGCTCTGCTTTTGGATCCCTACCTGCTGTATGCGTCCTACTGTGGTGCATTATCCGTTGTTGTGGCATGACTTCAGCTTTTATGCATCCCACTCGATGGCACATTGCTTAAGAGGTTTGAATCATTGCCTGGTCACAATCATGCCATCAGGTCATTGGGCCGAAAGAGCAGCTGCCAACATGCTCTGAAGATTGATCGCCAGAACATGTCATGCATCTGAGGTTAGGAGGTCTTCGCGCTTGTCATGACACAGAGTGAATGTTTCCCTTCAAACAGATCGCTCATCATCATACTGTCTAAGCAGAAGCAGCGTCGGCATGTTGTACTGCCCCTTCGACCCCTTAAGAAATATGGCAGTGGGTCAAAACCCCGTACCCCTAGTTCCTTCTTGTTAACTTATTGTTGGTGGAAATCCCCCATTATTTGGTTGGTTAATATTGACCCATAGCCATATTGTGTTCCGGTCCACATAGACTTCTTCGATACGGGGCCATAGGCACGTGCCTTCCGAACTCTGAGGGAGGACCAGTGGTCGCAGCTCGCCGCCAAGACACGTCTAAAACGCTCGAGTCGTTCGTCCATCGCTTCATCCGCAGTCCTCAAAGCATCTGCTTTGGCACCAAGCCTCAGCAACTGCGACAAAAAGGCGACCCTATGACTTGCACAAGTTGCGACTGCGCTGCAACGTCTATGTTTTCGGAAGAAATCCATGTGTTTTAAAGACATTTATAACTTCTATACATTTTTATACAATATGCTTTATTATACTTTTATTTTCGACCGTGGCTTTAATGTTTCCAATGTGTTTGATTTCCTGATATTTCAGCACAGCGGTTACGCATTGAACGAACATCCCACCCCTGATTGAGCTTCTCCAAGCAACACATCAGCACCTTTCATGCCCAGGTCACCCTTGCACAAGGCTGGCAAGCGGCTCTCCTGGTTCCGCAGCGCTGCAATCTTTGTGCAGGTTGCTTAGCGTTGCTTGGAGAATGTTCCCTTGACAAAAAATGTCAAAAGATCCCCTTCAATGCAGTAGACAATTTGAATATCTAGGATCCGTCGACACAGGGAATTCATCACCTTCAATGCTTAGATCCTGCCATCAATTCCCTGTGTCAAAGCTATGCCCTGCAGTCGAATTGGACACACTGTCGCAGAATGACTGCGACATCACTGTTGGGCCTCATCGGGCAGAGAAGCAGCTGCTGCAACCACCTGTGCAAGGTGACATACCAACATTGGCTCCAAAATTCCCCGCGCAGTAGAAAATGTGTAGCATTGGAAGTCATTGAACATCCTGGGATAAGCATTGAGCTGCTAGAATCCTCCTTTGTCTTCCCAACCAGGAGCCAGCCTCTTGATCGCGGCCTGGTTCAAGTCTAAACAGCACAGGGATGCACGGGTACAAGCAAAGATTGACATTTACTTTCAAAAAAGCTCTGTTTTCGAGGTTTCGTCGGCAAATAAGTACTGGTGTTGTACGCACTTACATTTTCCTCACTGACAAGCCTCTGACAATTTCGATCTTGCACAAATACGACAAGTGCTCCAACTAATTTAGTCTGCCGAGAAGTTTGTAGAAGCCGGGCCAGTCACCACGCCACATGCGTCATCCCAGCCTCTCTGTTCTTCCAGCTCTCTCGCCTGAGGAGCAAATAAACTCCAGTGCCAGCAAAACCAAGCACTAATTCACTGGGAAATTAGCAGGACCAAATGAAAATGCAAGCTGGATATTGGATGCTGACTCAGAGTTTCTATGCAAGAATGTATGTAGCCAAACAGCACTTGCTCTTGCACTGGCATTGACATCTGATGTTCTGATCACAGGACCCACTCCACTCCTTGCCCACCTCCGCAACTGGCTGAAGGGATTGCCTGAGCTGATCCAAAGGGATTTCGCATCGCGCTAGAACTATCTCACATCACAAACAATCAATTGCATTTCAAGAATCAGCATGTTGATGACAGAACAAAGATTCAAAGAAAATGGTGGTTTCTCAAAATAGGGACCCCAAACAATGCTTGGTTTATTCCTATTAATGGTTAATAAACTGGATGATTTATGGGTACCCCTATGGCTTGAGAAACCACCAAATCACCCATTGCCTTCATTTGCCACATTGCAGTCCAGTAACAGCACGGCGGGGG
>VSDK01025468.1:65809-78700 GCA_009767595.1 Symbiodinium kawagutii | reverse complement strand
GCGGCCCCTGCCACTGCCTACCAGTGGTTGCTGGGTGCATCATTGAGTAACTTCTGGCAATTTCACATGCTCAAAGTGGTGGTTTCTTACAATAGGGGACCCCCAAAAATGGTTGGTTTGCTATAAATGGCTCATAATGGATGATTTTGGAGGGTTCCCCTATTTTGAGAAACCACCAAATATCTACGTGTGGTTTCACGTGCATACTAAAAATTCTTTGCGATTCCTCCCAGAATTCTCTTGCTTCCTTGATTCCATAATGCAACTCAAGAAGAGAAAATACATGACATACCATGCAATCATACCATCGAAGCTGATCAAAGCGGTCCATGCAAACCCTATCTGCTTAAGAACAACTTGGCGCGTGTGGCTCGCACCTCAACAGAAAAAGTCTCCTGATTTGCGAAGACCACAGTAGCAAATCCCCGATTTCAGTAAGGAAAAACGTAAAATGCTCCAACATCAGGAGTTTTGGACATGTCTTCACAGAGTGAATCACGGACTGAATATGGTACTCTCCAACTGCGTCAGAGCAGCTTTTACAGATGCAAAGTCCAAGTCATTCCAACTTTGCATGCGAGAAAAAGACTGCATGCCCTGACCTGCGCATCGCTGCGAAGCTCTTTGGCATCACCTGGGTACCAAGGGAAATGGTCTGATGACAAATGTAGATTCAAATGTTTCCAACATCTTCCTACAGGTGACCGGAGTACAACTGCAAACAGTTCACTGACTATTGCGACACAAACTTGACTAGCACAGGTTAGGACTTGTCAAATTCTTCCCCGCTCTTGGAAAATCTCAGAAGAATATGGTCTGAGTCTTCAGTTCAAAATGATTCAAAATGATCAATGATGATATATCATGATCAATATTGATCTATCATGATCAATGATGATCTATCATGATCTATCATGATCAATGATGATCATGATCAATGAGAATCAGTGCGATGAATCCAACATCCCAGGGTGCCCTTCTCCCCACAACTTGACACTGCGGGCAAGCTTCTGGATGGCCTGGCAAGTACCAAATGGGCAGGTGAAGCCATGGTTATGCAGAGACAGAACTCGCACGCCACAAGGCAGAGTCCCAAATGACGTGAGAGTTCTTGGTGACGCAATGTTAATTTATGTGATTTGATGTGAATTGATGTGAATTGATGTGACTTAATGACGTGAGAGTTCTTGGTGACGCAATGTTAATTTATGTGATTTGATGTGAATTGATGTGAATTGATGTGACTTGATGTGAATTGATGTGAATTGATGTGACTTGATGTGAATTGATGTGACTTGACGTGAATTGATGTGCAGTGTTCCCTTGCAATTCCCTGCAATTCCCTTGCGTTGATCTCCACATTGACTGACCTCACCCCCAACCGTACTCAGCATCCAAGCCTGGCATGTAATTCTGCTTCCAACTGCTCCACTCGCTGCAAGAGCATGGCCACCTGCGCCATTCGATCTGCGCTGCTGGTACTGGCCATGACTCAGTGGATTTCCTGTTGCCAATAACTCGATAAGGAAGGCAATGGCAGGTAGCAGTAGCCCACCATTAACATTCATTCGGGAATTCATTCGCCCTGTTTTAACAGTTCATCTTTTCGGGAGGCAATGATCTGGCCCACCCCTCCTGGCAGGGCCTTTCGGTTGTCCTCATCTTCTTGACGCGACTCGAAGGGTGGCTCCGGGATGCTAGGCCTGTCATCACCTGGGGCTGGCCAACATAGCTACAGCACCAGTGGCACTAGAAATGACATCCAAGGGAACTCTGGGCTGAGAAATCATCCAAGCCCTGAAGGGCTTCAAGATGCTTCAAGCAAACCAGAGCTTGAAGCACTTACAGATATCGTGATCGCGCTGGCAGATTGTCTTGACTGTCTTTAACTCCAACCCTTTACATCAAAGAACACCTCGAGATGAACGACCAAAATAATCCAGGTTTTGAACATTTGCCAGTGATGTAGATCCTTTTGCGTAGTTACTTTTGGGTTCGGGGTTCAAAGGAGGGCTTTGAGTTTCCCTGCGTGCACTTTGGGCTTTGTCAACCTCCTCCTTTGCAAAAAAAAGGCAAGCAAACGCAAATAGGATTGCCTTAGCCTGCATGTATTTCATGCATAGAATTTCACCTGTCCATTCCAATTAGCGCCCAAGTCCAGTTGGTCATCCACGTCTGCAAGAGTCAGACTTCTGCTTCATCATTTCCAGAAGCTACTGGATCCTTGTCATTTATCTCATTTGCCTTGGGAAATGTGCTTATTATTCTTGATGGGTGAAAAGGGGAGTTCCAAACCATTTTCTGTGTGCTGACCGATTTATCATGGCAAACATCTCGTAGGAACTATCATAAAAGCATTTTTATATCTTTTTATAATAACATTACATCATTCTAATTAATTCCTTACGGCTCGACATGGGGAAACGTTTGTCCTGGCGTTCAGAGCTTCTCGCACTTTGGGCTTCCAGGAACTTCAATTCCTGACGTTGTGTGCAAGCCTGCACCTTTCCAATCCTTTCCGTACCCTTACGTCGGAGTAGACTGGAGACTGTGCCTAAATTGAAGACCCATCGAGGCCAAACACTCTGAACCAACTTGCAGCCATGCCTGCCATTGATATCTCTTTTACACGCTCGGCGAAGGTGGCACAGGTGGCCGAACTTTCGAATCATTCTGAATCCATGCTCGATTGAAATCACTTTGCATTGCTTCCGCTGAAATATTGAAATGTTCATCCGAAGCAGCTAGAACACAAACTTTCAAGCTTCTGTTGCATCAACTTCATCCAAACCTGTCTATGTCAATAGATTCAATAGTTGAACAGTTGAACATAGTTGAGGACAAGTGTAAGAAATCAATGGGAACATTTGCATGCAGCGCTCAGCCGGTGGCACCATTGTTCAACCAGCTGCTCCACCACCGGAGTCAGCGTCAGCAGCTGAAGCTTCTGAAGATGCCTCATGGGCCTCATGAAACTCCAAGATTGACGAGTCGGTCTTCCCAACCACTGTGATCCTGTATTACTACATATTAGTACTGGATTTGTACTGTATTAGTACTGTAATAGTAATATATTGATGAGATTTGATGAGTACTTTATACTGCAATTGTGGATCTGTAGCCCAACGAAACAAGGAGCAAAGCGTTGGGCTGCTCAGTGACACTGCAATCCACTTCACCATGCTTCCCAGGCACGAGACTGAAACCTGCCACTTCTGGAGGCAACAGCGTTTCCTGAGTGGTTCGCGTGCTGCTATCTTGTAGTACGCTTAACTTCAAGATGATCGGAAACAGTTCCATGCAGTTCATGTCTTCCGGAAATCGAGCCTCCGAAATCGAAATATCCTCCAAAGACTGATGCAGTTTGTCGCTCATTCAATCAGAGTTCGAGAGGCCTTTCTGATTGCCCCCAGTGCATCAAGTCGTCGCTCACATTGCTTTCTCATGTGTTTTCCCTATAGGTTGTTAGTGAACTTGTCCCCCATTATTGTTGGTTAATTATTGTTAGTTAATATTGACTTATCCCCCTTTGGTTCAATGACTGTGTGGTGAGCCCTGCAGCATATCAAGCACTTGCAAGCTGGACACTGGCAGCTCGACTGCAAGCGCACTGGACACGGCAGCTTCTAAACCACCAGATTGTAAGGCCATCGCCTGGTATCAACATGCAGCTGCAGCGGCTGGGAACTAGATGCCTACGATGATGGATGAAGAGCATGAATGAATGATAGCATGGATGTATATCTGAACATGTATGATACTGGCAATACAACATGCATTGTTCTATCTGATAAGTAGAGAATGCATGGCAGCGTGAATGGAAATGTGGATCGTTTTTTCTTGACAATCATGCTAATAATTATGATGATCATGATATTTCTGCCGCTGGTGCTGATGATGATGACGACGACGCCAACGGCGCTGGCTCAACACATGGTGCTGACTATCATCCTTCAATAAAACTGAACCTGTTCACTGGTCTTGCGTCTATGGACACTGTTGTCACAGCATCTTTGTCCAGTTTACCGATTTGCAACATGATTGCCTTGCCCTTCGCAGGGCAACAGCAACAGTTGGACCCGCAATGTATTGAAACAGCTTGAAGCCATCAGAAATCCACCTGCAAATATTACGTCCAACCTGAGAGATGTGCATTGATTGGACGCGATCTTCCACAGCAGCCCCAGCATCCCCAGCTTCATCCGCCTGAGCCACGGCCTCTCGGTACTGGCGAAGGAATTCGGCCTCCCTGGGGTCTTGCGCCATTGCCTCAGGGGTTCTGCCGCTATGGGCTATGGGTCAATATCTATCTGCCAACTCATGGGAGATAATCAGCAACAATTTCATAGGCAAAACAATGGTTAATGATTGGAACCAGGGGTACAGGGTTTTGACCCATTGACAAAATCAAAGGAATCAGAACTTGCCAAGGAAAAGTGATGATGAGTCATGATCAGGTCAGTTTCCACCAAGTACATGAAACAGAACTTGCATGTACAGTACCTCGTTTCAACTTGTTGTCAGCTGTATCAAGCGGGTGGATGTAGGCGAAGGCAAGTAGTTGTGAAGCAACGCATGGAAACAACTGCTGACTTGCCACCCAACACAGGATGCAAAACACCAACTTTGTCCTACAGGTGTCACTCCATAGGATTCTCATCCTCCAGCAATGCCCAGAACCCTGCTGCCTCCTCTTGCATCCGAATGTTCTCGCTGGTGGTTTGTAGCTCGGCTTCTTTCTGGGCCAATTTGGCTTCCACCGCATCCTGCAGGTAGCAAGGATACTTTGCTAAGCCAAACTCATAATCCATCAGATCATAAATGTCCATAACATTGGATTTGGCTGCCAATGCGCGCTGGGAAGTATCAGAACGTGCAGCATCATGACAAACGCGTTGCGTGCACTATCTGTATGTTCTAAAATTGCTCATACAATATACAGTATGCATTGACACAATATATTCAAAAAAGCTTTGGCTTGGCTTCGCTTTGCGGCAATTTGCTCAAACAATCTCATCGATGTTTCCACCCTAGAAGTGCTGCCTTCTGGGGTCGGCAAAACCCTCACAAATCCAGAAAACTTAACTTTTTGAAACCTCCGAGCAAAACATCCAAGCCATCTGTTTTCACAAAGAATGCATCCCATAAATTCTCACCAGGCTGAATTTGTAGCTTCTTTGTTTTGAGCCCAGCAACAGCTTCAGAAACAAGCGCCGCTGATTGAAACAGAAAGAGCGCCCTTCACGATTGAAGCTGGTCTTGTTTGGAGCTACGTCTTTCTCTTGACCTTGAGACTGTAAACAAAAGACCTCTGAAACTGGTTGGTGGTTTCAACCCCTATGAAAAATATTTGTCAACCAACCACTGATCAACCACTGATCAATCAATCAATCAATCAACCAACCAACCAACCAACCAATCAATCAATCAATCAATCAATCAGGGGATCTTTAGGGCATCTGGAACTCTGCATCGTCCTTCTCTGCTTGGATTTTGTCGCGTGCCGAGGTCAACTTTGTCTCCTCCTTGGATGGGCAGACAGCATCAGGGGCATCACCTGTCCTGCCGTGCAACTCGTGCAACTGGTTCCATGGTCTCTGGGCTTCCCACAGCTCTCGCCACTTGCAATCGGATCTTTGCCATGTCAGTGACGTCTCTGACCACAAAGGAACGCACCAAAATGGTACAAACTGGTGGTCCTTGCGGAAAATTCGCCTGGCAGAAACATGTCTCAACAGCAGAGCGGGAAGAGATGGTCCCAAACACAGTGAATCTCAGTGAAGCAGTGAATCGCAGCAGTTCTCTCCTCGTCCAGATTGGCTGCAGCTTCCAAGAGCGTCTGTCCGAAGCCCGAACTTGACACCGCCAAGCGTACCTTGGTACCATCTCAAGATGTCAGCCAGCCACAAGATGCAGCTTGCAAGCGAGAAACGGCAGCCAAACCGACCGTTGCGAGCATTGGCACCAGGCCAACGAGGAAGATCACACTACGACCTGCCCCATGAATGTGTAGCTCAAAGCAGCTAGATCTGATGGTTGCACCGCACCTAGATTTTAAGAAATGAACCCAAGATGCAGGGCTAGTAGCATAAATCAAAGGTACACGGTATGGAGATGCCTTGTGTCAGTTAATTGCTCACAGGTCTCTCAAGAAAATCTCCGGAGAATTGCTGCTTGGCAGCGATTGCTTGTGAGTTAGGATAAACTTCTCGAAAACTAAGCCCACTTGGCCCATTCGAGCCATTCAACTTATTCGAAGTCAAGCAATGCTACCAGGCCTCGAGACCAATCGAGCAGGAAATGCGCTCCGCAACTGGAACCCGGGGTGTCAAACATCAGCATCAGTCCATTGGCCTCGACCGTGAGCAACCAGCCATCCATTGTCAGGCCCGACGCAGCTGGGTTTGACACCATGATTGTAGTGTGGGTTCCCCCCGGGCGGCATCCATGTGGGTATGTGCCAAAACAGTGGTACCCCCAAAACCAATGGTTTCCTATACTAAAATGATGAATTTTCTGGTGGGGCCCATTGGTTACCCTATGGCTCGGCACATACCCATGTGATATCTTTGATTCTCAGCTTGATGGATCTCAGTAGCACACCTGCCAGGCAAAGTCGAAGAGCGACAGCACGGGCAGAAGCCTGGCCGAAGCGGAGCTTGTCTCTGCAGCAGGACTCTTCTTGGTGGTTTCAACCCCTATGAAAAATATGCTTGTCAACCAACCCTTTGTTAAAACTACGAGGGAAAATAAAAATGTCAATCAAACCATTAACCAGAAATTCGTTGACGTCATCCTTTTTTCATGCTTCAGAGAGCTGACAGTTGGCCTCACAAAAGCGCTTCCAGACAATGAGTCGTACCTGAGACGCGACAGAAATCCGACCAAGCTGACATGAGTTGACGATCCCGTTGAACCCGTTGAGGAGCGCATACATCTGGCAGTGTCAAACTTGGGTTGTCTCATTATCTTCGCAGCTGATGCCTCGCAGTCTACTAGGCTTCACTGAAACATAGGAAAGCCCTCCTGTGACATCCCCATTACAATCAAGGGGGGATACATGGGGATGCTGAAAATTGACATGGACCAAGTGGGACCTTTGTTACAACTGCATGGAAGCAAATCTGCCAAAGGCCGAGTGTTGTTGCAAAGCATGCATGAAGGTTAGCGCAAGAGATATTTAATCAACTTTAGTTCACCTTCATATTTAGCTAAGGGATAGCTTGATTAGTTTGATTAATTTAGCTTAGCTTTAGCTAAGGGCTTTCTATCTTCAAATTTGTAATGTGATGTAGTGTGCATGCCGACATCTGGGATGCTGATTTCTCCAGTCCAACACTAGGCTGGGTATGACCTTAGAAGCGTTCAAGGAACGATGGATCTGTTAACTTGTCAATTTCTAGTAATGAGTGTTTCTCTGTGCCCCAGTCTCTGTCGAATCCTTTCGGAGCGCGTATATGTAGCATTTGCTGTGAAGAAAGGTTTACCGTGGTTAAACCCCGGCTAAACAGTTGTTGAATCGGTTTCCCTTGGGTAAGAAATCAGTACAACAAACAACAGGAACAGCGATTACTGCGGCTGAGATACATAATGATCGCTTTGGATCCTGCTAGTAGTTGCTTTTCCAACGCTGCTCGAAAAGCTTCCTGTGAACCAGACCGGGGAGGCCATGAGTTGCACTTGGCTATGCCAATTCGATTTTATAATCTTACCTCAGGATTGGGAAACTGAAACCTTCACCAAAAAGGCTTGAAAGGCAAAAATAGAAAGCATGAAGAGCTCCATAAAACGTCAAAAATGTGTAGAGTTGAGTGCCCTAAGAAATGTTGCCAACACAATTCATCAATCCATATAATTTGCCCTGTCTTCGATTCAGTGCTTCAATCAAATCAGGGGATGTCAACAGCCTCGTTGTTTAAGTGCTTCTTCTGGTCACTTAAGTGCCCAGTTTTGGCCCATCCCCCACTGCTAACGAACTGTCCATGTCCTCTGGATCTGATGACGGATTTGTTTCAGGCAACTCCCTGGAAGCGTCCACCTGGAGACGGCTGGAAGAGAAGTGGCATGCTATCGACAACTGACACCCATGATATTCGTCATGCATGTTCCAGTGCCACCTTGCAAATTTCAACAAGGTCTACCAAAACATGCCAAATGAAACAAACCTAGTGGCTTGGTGGATCCTAACAATCCGAGTGTTCGAAAATGTTGAAACAAGAAGTGCAATAACAACACTTAACAACAACAACAACAACAACAACAACAACAACAACAACAACAACAACAACAACACCTGCAGCAGTAGTTGGCATATTCCCTATAATTGGTGCTTATCATTCAACTATTAAATTCCTGTAATCCCCTTATCCAACTATTATTGAATTCCTATAATCCCCTGTACTACAATACAGAAACAGAAACCATGTCAGCCATGAACTTTGCATCCGCTCGCACCTCCGCAATGGTTGCGCCGCATTTCTGGAGCACCATAGCGCTCACGGCACATGAAAATCCCAAGCTGAGGGCATCTACCGCGATCCACCAGTGCAAGGCATCCAGGGTGCCAAAGAAAGGAAGCTGCTGACTGATGCACCTGTGTCAACTCGGAAAGGGCTAGGTCTTTAAGGAAGGTGTTCGTTGGTTTTTCTAGATCTTATTGCAGTTTGTCACACGATTTGTGTTGATTGTTTTTCTTTAGCATCATTTTGAATGTATCTTTGGCATCATTGAATTTTATGTTTTAAATAATACCAACCTGTATTATTGTTGTTATATCTGTGTTATTCAAGCAAAAATTCTAATATGTTTACTATTGATTCTACACATCTCATAGACATGTTTGAAAGAATAGTGGTGACATATTGAAACATATGCTAATGATATCAAATAGTTGTGCATGCATCGGCAAATCAATGCAATTAGAATAACTCAAAGAATTGATTCGAAGTATGCATTGTTGAAGCTTTTGCACAACCCCAGTTTCGACGCGTGTAGGGGTGGAGATCTCTTGGCGGGGTTTTCAAGATTCTCAGACCGGGAAGATCAAAACTGCAATTGGTTGACTATCAACTTGTCAAAGGTCTTACCGAGAAGTCAACACATCAACCTTATCACCTCTGACCACCTCATCTCTATAAGAATCAAATAAGAATCATACAAAGGACTGCAGTGCACCTGGTCCCATGGGAAGTAAGGAGTGCAATAAGATCCATCGAAAGGATTGCTCCACTCACACCCAAGCGAAGGATGTTGTCAGCATACATCGCTTTGAGTTGCAGAGGCGCCATCAAACCTGCTAAGAGCATTGTAAGAGATGGCAATTGCTCTGAAATATTGAAGCGGGCATCGGGCAAGGGTATCCCTAGAAGATTTCTGGTTTCCTCTGTAGCAGCTTCCACCTCTTCATTGATGATCTGTGGAACGCGAGTGCTGACGTTCTGCACTCGGTTTTCCAACAGGCGTTTCATCTGCTCCATCCGAGTGAAGGGTGGTGCAACTCGATTGTAAAGCAGTTGCAGGAACGACTCCGTAGATGCATTGGCTCTTTGAGCCGAATCTGCTGCCAAAAGCTGTCGCAAAGTCCGACCAGCTAAGATCTCAGGATTGGTCGCCTCGATTTCTTGCTCCAGCTGAAGGATTTCCTGCTGCAGCTCCTGTCGCCTGGCAGAAGTTGGCTCCAACGTCTGGAGTTCGCCCACCAGCTGTGCTCGACGTGCTAAGCGGTCTGATGTCTCGGCTGAAGGCGGGGGAGCTGCCGCAGGCTCTGCAGGAGCTGCAGGTGCACCTGGTGCTGCAGCTGGTGCTGCAGCTGGTGCTGGAGCTTGCCGAGTGAAAAGGTAGGCACCTGCACCGATTGCGGCTAAGCCCGTGCCAAACAGAAGGGCACTCAGCATACTTGGCGCTTCAACATGACCAAGATCCTTCAGATCCTTGCTCTCCAGAAAGCTGTCCAGACCACTGAAGGCTTGGCTTTGTGTAAAGGACGTGAACCTGTTGACCTTTGAGCCTTGCTGCCAACCTTTGGGAAAGCTTAAGGTCAGAAGGTCATCATTTACATCGTTCAGAAGCAGGAAGTCCACGAAAGTGCTTCGGCGGTAGCTGCTCATGCTTCATAGCTCCAGCGACCTACTCATTCATCGAAACCAAAGTTTGAAGATTCAAAATGACATAAATTTCCCTGCTGATGTTGTTGATCTGATGCGGACCTCCTGAGTACAAGTTTTTGTATAGATGTTCAATGATTTTAGCGGACTGAGAGCCAGGACATGATCCTCGGTGGTCATCTGTGGAGAATCCTGCACTGAAGTCTTGGCACCCCAGACATTCTCCGACGTCCTAGGACATCCTACGACCATGATGTAGAATTGAAAACAAGTCAAACCATACATCTTGATCTGTCACGCTCATGCGCCTGAGCCGTGCTGCAGAAAGGTGACCCCAGGAGCACAGCTTTGATCCACAAGTCGACGATTCCCATAGACCCAGCTGCCAACATTGACTCAGACCCGCATTACCTGATTTTTGGGGTCCTTGGCAATGCAATCACAGCCGAATGGAGGGCTTCAATCTGGGCCCTTCGAAAGCAACGCAAACAACAAATACGTCGGAGTTCCATTCCAATTTCACCTTGACTTCATATATCTCTTATGTTTGCAACTGTTGCATCGCAAAAATCATGGATTCTGATGGCTGAGAAACTGCATCAAAAGCTATTTTGGAGATATTCGTGGTCGGGGCTCAATGCTCAAATCATTTCAAGAATCCCCCAGGTGCTACACACCCCTTCCGCAGAATCCTCTTCAGCTCTTTGCTGGTCGGAGTGCTCGTCCCCTAGGCAATGTGACAAGTGACGTGGACGCTTCACACTTCTTCGTTCTTCGTCAACTGACTGGTTCCAAACGCATCATGGTTTTTGGGACATGTGCTTGACTAGTAATGGCCAGTAATGATTAATAATGGCCAGTAATGATTAATAATGGCTAATCAATACTTGCTACTTAATGAATCTTAACAAATCTTAATCATGACCGAGGCCAACATTCTACAAAACAATGACGACTCAAACCACATCAGTGTCGTGGAGAAAAGGGAACGGCCGGAACAGCCTCCAACAAAGCCCACTCCTTTGGCGGCTTGCGGTGGAACCAGCCTGTCGGACAACACTGTACTCTGAAGGCCATTCACAAATCGAATGCTGGAGGTTCAGAGGAAAAATGTCAGGAAACCTAGGAGTGTACCATCAAAAAAAGTTTTCCATCTAGGTTTCCCTGAATTTTTTCTCATGAACCAACCCAGTGATGGTAAATCCCATGAAGAGAATGTCGCTTCACCAGTCCATGCCGCCTCCGATCCGGAGAAAAGTCTGCCTCGATGGCTGAAGCCTCTCTCAACGCACCGGCAGTTTTGCGGTCAGGGAATGACCGGGTGATCCGCTGTGAATGGTACCACGGTCGGATGTAGCAATCTGAGAAAGCGAAGGGTGTCTCACTAAAATCAATGAAAGGGGTACTGTGTGCTACAACCAACATATGAAATCTGTATATATTTAATCATGGTGTGAAAATATGGCTGTTTGCCAAAATAGGGGTACCCCAAAGTTGTGGATGGTACAAACTGGTCAATAAACTGGATGAGAACTGGGGGGTCCCCCAGCGATTCAGCAACACCCATGTGGTTGCAGGTCAGTTCACTCCGTACTACCGGTGTACTATCATTAACCATTGTATTCCCTATAGAAATGTTGCTTATTATCATTTATTATCCCCCACTTTTGCATGGTTCATGTTGACCCAACTCGCCATCTGTGAAGTCGATGACACGACACGACACGCTCCTCTCGAAGGGCCGGGATTTTCCTCGCCCAGGAAGACCTCCGGAAGCTGTGTGCAGCTCCAAGGGAACAAGGATGGCAGCTCTCCTCTTGGGGATGATCTGATCATAGTCTCGTGATGGGGATCTGATTTGTTCTTATTCTTTAAGTTTCGTATTCTAATTATTGACTAAATCTAAAGAATAAGAAGGATCTTATCGATCATCTGATTAATGTTCTTACTATATCTTGGGGATCCTATTCCAATTATTGACTTCATTTGACTTGATCATAGATATTTTTGCTATTTTCAAGATAAAAATGTGTCGAACAATCTTGCATTCCCTTCGCCTGCCATCTGCAAAGCCAGACTTCCCCACAAGTTGAGCCTTGGACCCAACAGTGCACTGGAGACAAGCTGTTCGTGTGGCAAGGTCACGAAGATGAGTGAAAGATATCATTGGCGCTGGATAAGTACAAGATCATACAAGATCTATGAATATATCAATTATCAACTATCAAGATCAAACCTGCGTTTAGATTGAAGCTGGATTCCAAGTCAAGTTGTCGTTTCCAGCAGACTTGGACCTGGCACCAAAGCTCAAAAAAACAAATGCCTGCAGCAATGGGGCCAGAACCTGTTCAGCTGCATTGGTTTGTAGGAAACGGTACTCCTGCAAGATTGCAGGAGCATCCAGCGAAAAAAAAAAAAAAACATCCAACTGCATCAGCTCAACTGACTTCAGATGACACGCAGGCAACAACACAGCTCCCTACACAGCATAGATCTCATGCGCTTGGTCTGTGGTGGTGTCCATCCTCTTCCTCCCAAGTGTCCCAAAGCTTGGTGATGCCCACGTCCTCGCCAGCATTTCCGGGGCAGGAGGAATCCAAGCTACATAGAGAAAGGGTTTAAGAATCCTCAAATGGTTAACTGGTTGTTGGTTGAACCACCCCTATGAAAAATATTGACCAACCAACCATTTGTTAATGTTACATGTTTACTTTAGGGAAAATAAACATGTTTGAAACCGCCGACTAGTTAAAGGATCGAAACTGGGAGCATCAAACTGTTCCTGCTG
>VSDK01025468.1:41051-57791 GCA_009767595.1 Symbiodinium kawagutii | reverse complement strand
TCGGCATTCTTCGACGCAAACACTGCCAGGGCAAGCGTCTGGATTTGGCACCTTGGCACACTTTGTGAAACTTTGATGAATGGGTCAGACACTTTGCGATACGCATCCCACCAACTTGCCCAAGTGGCCGGTCTTTACGCACGCTATAGCAGCACAAATGACGTGCACTGCTCGGCTTTTTGACTCCTCTGCACACCATGTGGGAGCTTCTCTCAGAAAGTACAAGAAGCCCTGCTTGGACAGCTCTGCAGCACCTTTCGGGCAGGCGTTCCTGTGGAGCTGAAAGGAGCTGAAAGAAGTTTGTTCAATACTTAATTTTGCATTTGATAAACATTAACTGCTTAATTAATTGTTTGTTTTTGCATATCTATATACTTGTTTATTGCTCCTGAATGTTTCATTGTTGATTTGCATTGAATTGCACCGGAAGTGTGTTGAATTGCTTAGAATTGAATGATCTGTGTACCTCAGGACAAGCCTGTTTGCGCATGGGATTGGGCTGGCCTTCTGGCAGTGCGCCATCTTTGGAAGGATCTCGGCCATCCTCGTGGACTAACGCGACATTTTCAGGACGTCAGAAGAACCACTAAGGACGAGGCCAAGATGATAATCTCGTTGGGAGAATAATGCTTCAGCACGTGCTTCACCAACAGTTTCACCTGGACGAACTCTGCATCTTCGAAACTCTGGAAAGAACGATAAGAAGAATGCGAAATGACGACAGGACTTGGCTTCTAAAGGCAAGAGTCTCTCTGTAGAGCAAACGCCAGAGAAGAATCGACATCTATTGAAGTGATTCCAACTCAAACATGCACTCTAGCTACCGTTTTTGGTTACTCTACTAGTTGACTCTGGGATTCCATATACAATTAGAGCGGGATTCCACCATGAATGGTTCATCCCTTTTGGTAGACTAAACCCCTCAGTTAAACAGTGGATTTTAGGGTCAAACCCAGCAAAACCATGGCCCCGTTGCAATCCCAGGGTGATGCGCACTTCCAAATAAAGATTCGGATGATCGCCTCACGAGAGCCTTCGCCGAGTGCCAAAGTTGCAGTCGGGAAAATGACCACATCAAACCTGCCAAGGCTACGAGGCTCCACTTGAAAGTATGTTTGAGCAACTGATCTACACGAGCCTTACAAGAGCCAAACAGATGGACAAAGTTGAGAGTTGCTGACCAGTGGAGAATAACGGGTCTCTGAATGTTGGTTCTCTCAATGATGCTGGGCCCTTGTCATTTCCTGTCACCTATTCATCCACACAGCTTTGTTTATGTTTCTTCGATGTCAAGCATCCAAATGCAGCAATTGGAGCCAGAGTTGCTGACGTGTCGACACCTGTGCACTGATTGCCTGAGCACACAACGATAACCTTCACAGCCTGGCGGCCTGCCTAGCAATGCCTAGCAGTTCCCAGGTGGCAGTGCCTTCCAACGAGACAAGGCACAGCTCTTGAGCGGTTCAACGGCACATGTTCCAGGCGATACGCATAGGAGAAGCCTCCGCCGTAGACAGGAACGTTGGCACCCAAGCCGTTGATGTCCTTACAAGGCTCAGTGCTACCTCCATGACGATCTTTGGGGATGGTTGGGGGGTGCCCTTAGTTTATGGATACACCGGTATACCCATTGTATCTCCGTGTCACAGATATGATGGTCATCTGATTCTGATAACTTGTCAGTTTTTATCATCTTCTTGTGTCAACAGATGTCACAAGATATGTCCGCACTATATATATATATATATATATCGGTTAGCATCGAGACACCTAGTGTCGCCATAGCTTCAACCTTAGGGGAATTCCTTCACTTCTAGTTTCAAAAGTCCACTATTTGTCTCAACCAGTTTTCTGCACCAAGTTGCAAATTGCGGGGCTCCACCATCACCCAGGCCACCGCTCCTAGAATGCACAGTGCTGCACTGGAAAATCCGAGTTTTGCCAACAAAGATGGAACAAGACTGAAACGGGTTGATGAGAATGCAATGATGTTGAGAATTGCCACAGAAATGGTTGATGAGAACGCGCCTGTATTCCTATGAAGAAAAGATGGGAAGGTGGTACGCTGAATCTGAATGAGCCATGTGCCATTGATCATGTGGATAACAAGACGTGTATTTGACTCCACGCAAGGGCTAGACAACAGGATGTTCAGAGAATCTAGCGCAGATGAAGTCTTAGGTGCTGCCAAGGCTCACAACTGTGCACTGCGACTGCGGACAAGTTGTGATGCGGTTGATAGGCTTCATTGGACCAACTTGCTGAGTATACATGTAATCCAAGAGCGGAACGTCCACCTCAGTGGCACAGCGGCTGAAGCTGCGCGCTGTGCCACCACATCACCACAGGTAGCGGCTGATTCGTCAAGGGCACAAGCTTGGAGCCAAGTACTCGACGAAGACCATGTAAAGCCCTCAGTCCAGAGTGAAACTCAGCGGCTAAACAAGGCAACATGAACTCGAAAGTGGAACTGGCCTCCTGTGAGCTGGGCTTAAAGCAGGAAAAACATGGAAAAACAATTCCCTGTAATAAGCTGCTTTAAACCCTTGGGTAGCTTGTTAAAAAATGCATCACAATTCCCTTGCGTTTAAACTGAAGGTCTTGGCTTGTGATGCACTCCCCGGGGTACCTTGTGAGTCCACCGAGGATAGCGATCCTGGGACTTTTTGCTTCGCATTGAATCCAAGCGCCAGACACATAGCAAAGGTAATCACCGTGAAAGCCTCAAGTCAACAACGGCCTCAAGTCACCTGAAGTCTCTGCAATGTTGAGTCGTTGCGATCGGTACATCAACCATCATCTAGCTGCTTGAGAAAAAAACACTCTTGAAGAAATGTTCAAAGGTTCGTTCTTCAAAGGTTCGTTCAAGGGTATGCATGTGTTCTGGAAGGCTCAAGATACGAGTCAAACCCATTGGCATTGCGATGAAGAAGGTCTGTTTCACAGTGCGTGTCCATGCGCATCCACGTTGTTCTAGATGCATGTTCTGTAGAATCACGAGCATCAAACAGCCTAGAACTCTAGATCAGGCATGGAGTCAAGATCACTCAAAAGTATTCACTACTCAACCAATGTGGTCGTTTCTCAAAATAGGGGTTCCTCCAGTTATCATCCGTTATATGAACCATTGACAGGCCGGTAATAGACCAACCATTCTTGGGGTCACGTATGGCTTGAGAACCACCACGACATGTCAAAATCCAAGACTCATCCTGAGACAAAAAGTGCACTGGAGACGTTCTTTCCATAGGAGGACAAGACATACTGTGCCAGCGCCTGAGCCGCCACGACTGACATCACAACTTCATAAACTCAGAGGGGGGGGTCTACCCCCAAACTGGTTGGCGTATCTCTGTCTCTGACTAATATGAAGGTTGATTGAAGGGTCCTCTATTTTGAGAAATACCAAGAGGGCGTGTAGTGGTTCTTTCCATTGATTGTGTCTTATATCGTCTTGATCACGGAAAAATCATTGTACTTTCTCGAAGGCTCAAGAGTATTGGGTGTCTATATTTCGGCCGACTGACCGGTCCAAGAAATAAATTCCGATATGCACAATATGGAGATTCTTGTATCAACATTGAGTGGTATATTCTCACTGTCTTCTGACATCGGAACAAAACATAAAGAATACCATCGATGATGTTTAAGCATTGCACCAAGACAATATGATCTGAATGCTCCCATCTTTGTAATTCCATCTCCATTGCCTTGGATCAGTAGCAAATGTACGTAGGTATGGATAGAGTAGCAGTTTGAGAAGTGTGTGCGTGTGAAGACATCCTGAGCTCGCACAAACACGAAGAGAGGCAAAACGGATATGAGTAATGTGTTCAATCCACATTATGTACATGCATCTCTATACCATGTATTTGTGTTCATCTATATGCACCAGTATCAACCATCATCAGCCACTATCAACCATTATTCACCATTACCAATGTATACATTTTATAATACTATAAGCATTAACATTTATCAACCATATATATTATATATCATCATTATCATACATTCAAGTCATTTATCAAATACATGGGCTGCCAGGCATGAAACGCTGCCGTTCCCAGCAGCCTCTGAGGTCAGATGTTGTTGGGTATGACGCAGCAACTGAGCCTCGGGGTCTCTCTGTGTCGCCACCATTTCAAGGGAGATATGACATAAGGAACCTGGTGTGAAGAGGGATCTCGCCTGCGTCTTGATTGAACCTTTATTTTGGAATATATGGGATCTGATATGTGATATCTATATCATCATTCGATATCATATATCAATCGATGTATCTATATTGGATCTCTCATCCATCATCCAACATCACCGAGACAGGTTCCACACCGGTCGTGAAGTGCGTCAACCAGGGAGCTGCCAGCGTCGCATACTTCACAGGATCCAACCGTGCCAACGGTGCCAGGGCATCTGCTTCGCCGGCAGCCTCCATCACCAAGTGCCGGGCAGCCCTCGGACGCCACTGGGGAGCATGGATGAAATGATATGGCTATGGGTCAATATTAACCAATCAAAAACGGTGGTTGATACCCAACAAACTACAGGGAAACTAATGGTTAATGATAGGGAACCAGGGGTACGGGGTTTTGACCCACAGCCATATCAACAACCATCAAAGAATACCATCAAACAGTACCATCATTACCAAGCTTCGGTGAAGCACCAATTGAAGTGCCATCATTGCATTGACAATCATTTTGCCAATCATGGCGGTTTGCAGCACCATCGAATCAACTGCCATGGCTGAGCTCAGCTCGGAGGCACCTCAGAAGTGTCTTGTTGACAAACACCAGCGCAGCATCCGGAATTTCGTTTGCTGCGACGATGTAGGGGACCTGGGAATCCATGAGAATCTCACAGACCTGTCATCTCTTGCTATGTCTGCTATGCCAATGCCCTAGTCCAACTCATGGATACAAATTGAAGTTTGCCACCAGTGCAAGCGCCTGAAAAGGTGTTTAACATTGAGCAACAACATCCACTGGAAATCAACAACATCATACAACATCCACTGGAGCTTCGTGATCTTCCAGTGTTCATGCGCAGTTGCGCAGTCAGCCAAGAGGCTGAGCCAGCCGCAAGGATTTCGTAGATACGCATCGTCTCCCAGCCTCGGGTAAGGTATGCAGCATCCAGTTTCTCTAGACATACTATCAGCATCTATCAGCCCTTGACACGTCCTGACTATACAACTAGAAGACTTGTCTCAACTATTTGGAACTGATCATGAAACTACACAAGATTGGTCCGGATCAAGGATTTGCTTAGATGGAAATGATCTAGAAACAAAACACTGGATGAACATGGGCATTCTGTGAGTGTAAGGGAGCTTGAAAATTCGAAGTCTTCATCCTGAAGTTGAATTCGATGCCTTTGTGTCTGCACCCCCGGCCTGCTCGACGCTTTTTCACGGCGAAGCGGGCTTCTCGGTACATCCTGATCAATCAGGGTGTGACTTGCGGAGGCCATACACAATCTATGGTACAGCTCTGGCTGGGAGACCTTTGTCGTGGAATGTGACCACGGGTCCCACCTACATGGAGCCAACATAGGCGGTCCAACCCGTCCTATGGTGCCTCTTGGTGGTGGGCCTTTTATTTTGACAAGACCCTACCCGGACGGAAATTGCAGAGCAACAGCATTGTTTTCCCTCAACCAAACTTCGCCTGTTGATGAGAAAGTGTTGATGCAAGTAAGATTTTTGAAACTGCGCCGCAGAGTGCAGATGTTAGTCAAACTTCATTTTACAGCCTCCAAACATCTCCAAACTCACAAATATTGAATCTTATTTGTTTCCTGGCCTTTTGTACTCCATCTCTCCGTATGCTGTCATTGGGAAAATGTAAGACTCCTGCAGAGCGGAATAGCTAAAATACAAAGCGCGCGAACCGTCCGACTGTCCACTCTTCCAAAGATGCTATAGCCAGTTTTAAACCTCTAGTCTTTTTGGCTCCAAAATTTCTTACCTTTAGCCTGTCTTGCGAGTCACCAGCAGCTCAGAGTCTGTCCGTCTTGCCCGGGATCAGCGAGGCAAAATCCGTGGTCTTTTCAGGCACACATGGCACCACATCCTGCAGGAGAGTTCTTTGTCAAAGAACAAGCTGTCATCTGTCAACATGCCATCGCGAGGCCGGCCTGTCACCTGCTCAATAGAGTACATCCAACCCACATCCAACGTGTTGTGCTACAAGTTCCATTGGTTTCCATCTGATGTACCACGCTGGGTTCGTTTTCCCTTCATCCCTGTGATGTTTCCATGTACCATGCTGTGACTCAGACAATAAAGTCCTCCTTTGGGATGGCGAAAGACACTGGAAGGAAGCGTGCTCCTCCACAAATTCGCGGAGAAGGCGTGCTCAAAGGCACGCGCTCGTCATAGAACCTCGCTGCAGATTGGATGTACCGCATCTCGTAGCCACGCAGGCAGTTGAAACTTGGCGTCTTTTGTGAGAAATCCAACATCTACAAGGCTAGCTTTTGGCTTAAGAAGCAAAATTCAAGAATCAATCTGAGAATCAGTCAGAAGATGAATGTAACATCAATCAGAGTAAATCATCACAAGTTCGGAAAGGTCTGAATGCTTGTGGATCTGGTGGTTGGAAAGAGCAATCCTTGACGCCATGAAGCTCTTTCCCCGGTGAGAGTGGATCACATCGGAGCAAATACGGCGGCACTGCCGGGGCCCACTGCCCAACGGCTGGTGCCTCACAGCTGTTTGAGCGGCCAGTGGAATCCTGTGTGAAAGCGATTGCTGGTTGTAGGTTCCAAGAAGAACGTGTACAAATCAAGGACAACAAAAGGATATAATCTACCCCTCCAAGCTCATGCCATTCATGCCAACCGTGAATTTGCTCTACCCCTCCAAGTAAAGCGATATGATCAAAACTTTGCTTCAACACAAGAATAATTAATGTGCTTGACTTTGCGTACCCTGATCACAAGGATCAACACCGGAGGTTTCGTTGTCACACTATCCACTGATGGGCTCTGAGTTGCTAATCCCATAACTACATCATACCGGCATGGAACCCCCAGAAGAATCACCCAACACTCTCCACCCAGCTTTGAAGCGAGCAGCTGCACCAAATACCATCGCCAGCGTGGCCCGCGTCATTTGCCATGTCTTAGGTGCTGATTGGTTGTGACTTCGACCTGGTTTGAAGTCAGTTCTGGCCTGGTTTCTAGGGCTGCAAGTCACACTTGGTCATGCTTGCTCTTGAGAACAGGAGCACCGGGGCTTTGAAACACAAAAAGAAATCATTGAAATCATCTAAAACATGTCTGAGAACTCAGAATGTCTCAGAGCTCTTCAGGTCACGATGCGAAACATGGCAGGTTGAGGCATATCATGTTGCCCATGTTGAAAGCCCAGGCTCAGAGCCCTTCCACAGCCACAAGCTCTCCCAAGAGCAACGACAGCTCTGTATTGCTCTGTATTGCTCTGTATTTTCTGTCAAGAAAAATACAAAACATGAAAAGACGAATGCTTTTAAGAAAGAAACTTATTTAATTCTGATCAAAATGATCAAATAAGAACATGGCATCAAAGGAGATCAACGGCTTCACCAAGTTATGTGCTGCCCGAAACGACCGTCAAAGCTGCGCGCAACATCTGGGGCCGGCTGACGCAGGTGTAAGGTCGGCAAACGCCAGGATCGCCCCCGGGAGCGCACCAACCTGCACAACTCCAAGTGCACCTGAGCCGCAGCGGGCGCCGCTGCTGCTGCTGCTGCTGCTATCAACACGTGGATCGCACAAAGTTTCCAGAAGAGGTAGCTTGTTAGGAAGAAACGTTCGGTTGAGGTCATGGGGTGGATGGTTGATGGTGATGATTGATGATGATCATTGATTGATTGATTCGTTGATGCATTGATTGATTGATTCATTGATTCATTGTGATGATGGTGATTATGATGATGATGATGATGACGACGATGACGACGACGATGTTGCTCTGTCTCTCTTTGAATATCTTGACTTGCAACTGTGCTTCTCGCCCCAGCACCGTGCACTTTCTGCAAAGCTCATCTTCCAACAGTTGCTTGATGCCCTATGATGTCCTCTGTTTTTTTTTTTTTTTTTCGACTTTGACTTGGATTTTCTTTTTCTGATCCCTTGCACGACTGACCTCCGAAACCGCCCGCTCTACGGGCATACCCTTTCGACTATCCTGGAGCACAAAACACTATAGAGAAACACAGCACCTCGCACGATTCCTATCAGTCACGCACGCACACATGATCTTCCCTTTAATCTGACTGGCCAACCAACTGCTTCAACTTTCCACAAAGGTGACGTTTGACTTTCAAGCTTCTTTCGACTATCTTTTCTTATTACCAATGACTACTACAATAAGAGCTCATGACGCCATGGATGTTTTCCTTCAAGGTTCAGTGAATTCGTTTGAAAGCTGTGGGCCGGGCGTCATGTCCGTGCCATGCCGGGTATCCCATGGCGGAGTGACGCGAGGAGAACCCCTCTGTAGTTTAGCGCGGCAGAACAAATTGTGCAGTCATTTGTGAGTATTTAAACATCATGAGTCTAACAACCAAAGAGACAAAAGACAAAAAAGTGGTGCAAATTCAAGCTATGTTGGACACACAATGCGGAATTGAATTTGAACGACAAGTGAAAAAACGGTGGTTGGGAATCATCCTGAAGCAACGTTAGCTCATAGGACAGTAGTTGTTGACCTGTCGGGAACAGTCCACCGAAACACCATGTTTGAATCTCAGCAAACATGTGTCAACAAGTCGAATCTTTGAGTCTCCAGAGCTCTCTCAGCCAAGTCTCTTGTTGAGCTTCCAAAGTCTGAGCTGTCTTACTTCACCAGCTTTCCAGAACAACGGAGCTCCCAATTTTGCAACCAATGTGTCTACCATGTGCCTACCATGCGCCTTACCTTCTCATCTCTCCGACGTCAAGCACTGGAAACAACATGCGCAACAGGTTCCTGGAAGTGCCTTTTGTTCACAAAGCCATCTGGCAACTTTCGGCGCAGATTGAAGCCGTTCACGCAATAAAGCCATTGAAGCGAATTTGAATTAGCGCAGCAAGTTGGGTTTTGAAAGGCACCAGCCTCCACGAAACAAAGAGATGACACCCTGAACGATGATTCTACACACAAGGAGTTCCATGAGTTCGCTACAGAAAGCTACCAGAGTCGGAGATTGAAGCAAATACTTTGACATATCATACGAATAACATCAATCTGGTGCGTGGGTATCGGCAACAGATTTGCAGCACCCATAGCCACACAGATCTTTGAATGCTCCAACTGTGAGACTTTGAAACAGAGCTGGGAGATGCTGGGAGGATGGCTGCCTGGCACGCACTGGTGACGTGTTTTCCCAGTCGGCGCGAAACTCACCGTTTCAGTTGGTTGCGAGCCGGTTCACTCGCAACCATGCGGCAGTTGGCGGATACCAACTGTAGCCGCATCAGCAGTTGCATCTGGCAGCGCAAGAAGGGAGAACAATTCTAGATGAAAACATATAAAACCAATGTTTACTTCTTGGATGAAGCTGCCTGTTTGTGGAGATGGGCTCTGTCACTACCGGCTCGTTACTGCAGGAGCGACCGGCTGCTACCGAAACCACAGGGCCTCGGCGCTGCTGTCTATGCTTTCTTTTTGGCCGCTTCTTCCTCCTTCTTCAGCTTCTCCATCACTTCAGCCTGTCAAACATGGGGCTAAGCCATAAGGAAACCCCCATAACTTCTGGTTGGCATATATTGGCATTGATTAGTATGAATGGAACATATTTGATGATTTGGGGGGTCCCCTATGAGAAACACCCAAATATCAATGACCCACGACAAATCAAAGTGCTGGTCCCCGCAACGCCACCAGTGATCATCGAGATCCCATGGCCTGCTCTACCACGATGGATGCTAGCCGGTCCTGGCAGCGGCAAAGGCTCTTGAAGTCAGAAACAGATTCATTTAGGGATTTCTCAAACTAGGGGTACCCCAAAAATGGATAAAAATGGATGGTTTATGACTATAAAGTGTTAATATTGGATGATTTGGGGGTACCCCTGTTTTGAGAATCACCCATTTCCAGCTCAAAAGAGTGCGCACACCCTCAAGCTGCTACATTGCAGAAGGGCATGTGTATCAATGTCCATCAAGTCAGTCTCAAGGCGTTGAAAAAAATGGTCAAAAGAGCAAGACTTGCAGAAAATCTAGGGCTACGGGCACAGGCCCTATCAAGTACTCTTGCTATTGATGACTGATTGTCACATCTAGAGTACTCGGTTTGCGCCTCTGGGCCATGCCCGTACTTGCTGGCGAAATCTCAGCACAGGAGGGATTTCGGGCGAAAACAAACCTTCCACCAAATCGCAAAAAAGACTTTAGCCACCTGCAACCTCTGCTTTTCGGGCTATCTTCACGCCTTTCAATCTTTTTCATAGCATCTCTTGTGCACTGACTTGACATAGGAGTTTGACTGCAAACCTATCTTTCTCCAGCTGCACAGCAAGCTGTGTCTTTTCCAAGAATGCATGATCAACGGAGCATCCATTTGGCAGATGTCAACTTGCTCAGCCAAACATGTGTAAAGACCCTGGCCCATCGTGGCCCTAGCAGCTGAATGGTCTTCTCAGCAGTTAAGCTCCCCGGCTCCAGCATGCAAACCACTTCTCCACCTTGGGGCTGGGTAGAAGTCATCGATCCATGAGCAAACTTTCAGTTCAGATACTCATTGACAGCTTCGTGTCACTTGAGGCCCTACGAAAGCTGCCTCGTTTAAGTTGAAGAAAGTAGTGATGATGCTATGCTGATGCTGATGATGATGATCCTGTTCAATGACAGGGCATCACCGAGGCGGGGAAATCAAGCCTGCGAGCATTGGGAAAATTTGGACAGTGGGAAGGAATGGGAAGGGGGAGCGCGGGTGAGTCCTGTGCAGGACTCAGGTCTCCCATAGCCTCCCCTCACAAGCGCAGCTCCCGTGGTCACGATTGGACCGTATGATCACCACATCGCTATCCTTCACCAGTTTCCGCCTGTCACAAACCTGGACTCTTCTGCATTTGCGATGTGCAAAGGATATCCAAGGACATGCAGCAAACTAAGCTATCGATCCAGGTATGGACCTTGATCTTGACACAGCTTGTTGCTTCATGAAGCTTGCAAAATGGCTTCGCCTGATCCCATACCATTCCAGCTCTGCATTTCTGGGCTGCATACGTTTTTGAAAGGATGAAAGGTCGTGTCAGTTTGTCCACAAGGTGCAGGTTGATCGCCGCACGCCTGGAGTCAGTTCTGTGTGGCAGCAATGTTTCTAAATCAGCATCATTCCACTGAAGGTCATGGTAAGGAGGCTCATTGTGCTCGTGTGTTGAAAAGCTAACTTGGTTCATCTTGGTTCTATTCTTGCAATGTGCCCCCTTTGCTTTCACGCTTTCACTGGTGAGCGCATCCAGGATCCAAGCGATCTCACTCATGACATCAAACTCATTGACTCGAGTTAGACCAAGTTCCTTGGCTCCACAGTCAAAAAGATTGCCAACGATCACAAACGAGATCTTAAATATAATATGTCATGGTTTCTCAAGCAGTAGGGGTACCCCCACTCATCATCCTTTATATCAACTGTTTTAGTTGCAAACCAACCATTTTTGGGGTCCCGTATTTTGCGAAACACCTGTTTAAATATTAATACACATCCTGAATCTTGACCGAGCATGATAGGACTTCCCAAAATATTGTCTTCCCTGCAGGGTTTCCTCTAATCGTAAACCTGTCCGGAATCCTAGATGTCAATGTATTGAACTATACTAATGTCATACATTGAGCCTTCTTTCCAACTTCAGAAAATGAACGGCAATGTAGGGGTCAATGCAAGTAGCGGCATGGGTAGCAACATGCCAGAATTGAAGATAGTTTCAAAGTGAATCTGTGGTAGGTTCTCTCTTTACTCAGACACTTTGCTTGTAAGACAACTCTTTAACTGCTCATGAGCTAGCCAGCCTGCTTGTTTTTCCCGAGGTTGCCGGCGGCCGGTCGCAATCTCTATACACACTTGTGTTGGTCAAGCATAGCGGTGCCAAATTCAGGGAGTTGGTATATTCTATACGGGAAACCTCTGTTGTTGCAGAAAATTGTGGTGTGTGTGTCATGTCCCCATATGCCCCCATGATGTTTCCAACACTGCTGCTCTACATCTCTACTTTGCGGTTTGCGCTCTGAGCTCCAAACGATCATACATTGGTCAATGAAGATGTCTTCTCCCCACGCATGGTACAAAAGGTTGGAGCAAATTGGCCTGAACAAACTGAAGAGCTGCCAGCAGCTGCACGTGTTGAAGCCAGGCAATACGCAGCAGTAACTTCGGACGTAGGGCTGTGGCAATCCAGCGATGTAGGTGGCAATGCATCTGCGGCTGAAGACCTTCCACTGCAATACAAGGCTACTAGCTTGCATTGCATCAGCTTGCAGCCACACAAGGAAATCGTTTCTGAAATCCAATATTTCAGGGCTTCAGAGATTTCACCTTCAAAACACATAGTTGATCATAGCTGTGTACGGCAAGAGTTTGCCATCGACTTTAACAGTGTGCCTACTGGCTGGTCGGAAACATGCTTTGCAAGGCTGCACAAGTTCCAGATTTCAGATGCGCAAATATGAACAGTGGCAACTAATTCAAAAACTCAGAACTTCGTCCGATGAAAGCCGCTCAGTTCATCTCAGTTGGCTGTGGGTCAATACCCCGTACCCCTGGTTCCCATCATTAACCACTGTTTTCCCTATTATAGTTGCTCAATGTTGATGGTTAATATTGACTCATACCCAGTTTACCTGCTTTGTGCAATGCTTTGTGGCACGCGGATTGCCTCAATGGGACCGTGCAAGCCCCATTGGCAATTGTTGATGTAAACTGCCTGCGTGGCGCGGTGCAACCTTCTGAGTACCGAAGAGGGAAAGGCAGCGCAGAAATGCTCAAAGGCACTGAGAGGGTGGCAGAGCACATGTTTTGTGACTTTAGATTTCCTCAATCAAAACTCAAAATGACATGATGAGTCGAGGTTTCCTCGTAGAGTGCTGGCGACAATTTTTGTTGTAGGAACTTCTCCACACGCCAAAAGTTGGGTGACAGCCACGGCAGCAATGCTTCTTTTCACCACATCCACGTCAGTGGCTCTTCACTGATGCCTGGGAGAACATGGAGAGCTGGAGATTTCGGCCATCTGAGGCAAAAATGCATAAAAATGTCTAAGATCTTTCTAGCCTCAGAATCATGCTGATGGTAATTGAATAGGAGCTGCCGTTCACACTATGTTCGTGCCAGCAAGCTCTTGTGGTGCAGAAACTTGTGTCTTTACAAACCATAGCAATCGAACCACTACAAAGTCTCTGCACAGGAAGTGTCTACTCAACAGGTCCAGGACTGACTGCCAGAAGCAACATCGAACTGGCCAACTTTAGCGGTCAGCTGCTCTCAACTACTTTGTTCTAAGCATGGCCTGGCGCGCTTCTTGCTCTATGACGCCTTAGCAAAGCATGGTTTTCCTACATGTGAACTGTGCAAGGGAAATCTCAACGTTGCAGACTGAGAGCTTTGGCCTACAAAGAACCAATGAGCAGTATTGAATGCTATGGTTGCCATGGGTCATCGAACACATATAAACACACGATCCAACCCTGGCAACTAGCAGTCAGTGCGTCGATGCTGGCCATGTTCGCCAAGCAGCCTGAGAGACCCAAGCCATCACACAGAGGACACGGTCCCTGCAGGAAATCGTGTGACAAGCTTTGCTGTGTACATGTACAGCCCATACCGAGCTATTGGTGCTTTCCGTGATCAAAACATATCAAAATCATTCAAAATCTTGGGATATGTCGGATATCACCACTTTGCAACTGGTGCGGTTTGAGTCTACTTGTTGCTTGACAGCTACATACATACCTTGCACGAAAGCCGGCCCTGCAACATCCACAAGATTGACCCAGGATTTGTGTTTCCTGTATTCCTGGAATCTCCCAGATATGTTGGCAGCCTTGCTACCAAGAAAGTGATGAAGCAACTAAGATGTTGACATTTACAGAGTCTTGTGTTTGATGCTTCTCTGCAAAACTCCCAACCCATAAAATGCCAGCAGTCCCAAAATAGTGTAGATAAAATTACACAAGCAGAAACATCAAATAACAAAAAAGTCATCTGCGCACTGGGCGTTGGAAGCCTTGCCTCCACTCCTTCAACAAAACCCTCGTCTTTACAGCAGTAGCAGACTTCAGAGTCAGAGGGCTGCAACTTCCTGAAGTCACGTGTTGAAACGACCCACAAGAAGCACAGGAAAGCTTTGATGTTGGAGCTATGCATACATGGCCTTTGGAGTCTTGAAACAATCATCTGCACCACGAAGTTTCATCTGCACCGCCAAGTTTCGTTGTCAATCTTTCAACAAGTTCCTCGCCGAAAACATCCCACTTGAAGAAATGTGACGATTTCCTGACACCGAATTGGAGTATCTCTTCAAACTTGTGCAACAATGTGCAACATGTTCTTTTTGGCATCTTTGTTTTGGTTCATTCAGCCATGGCAACATGATTTGCAGGGCTACGTGATCTTTGCAATTCTCCGGAGCTGATAGTATTGAAGCTAAGAACGCGAATGAATTTAATGGTCCAGTTATGTTGTGTGAGTAAGTTCTGATTAAGAACAGTTGATCATTCACACGTTATGTTTGTTATCAACTATCAATCAATAACAACTATGATTGGCAACAGTTGATAGTTCACTGGTATTTAAAAAAACAACAAGAACCATACTGATCAGTGATATTAGAGGAACGAAATGCTTCTTGCACTGAGTAGGCCAAAGCCAAGACACTTGTGCTCTATGTACTCGCATTTGTCCTTAGTCTGTTCAGTGATAGATAAGGCACCGTACATTTACTGTAATATGTATCAGCTAATCCGTATATCTGTATATAGTACGTTAGATCAATGCACCAGGCCGTGCAACTGTCCAAGAATCAACAGCTAAGCTTCTTTCGCAACCAAGCAACACCAAGGCTTTTGGCCACATGTCTGGCTTCTGATATTGGTATGAAGGGATCATCCAAAGAGTGCCACTGCAGAAGGAAGCCTTGCATCAAGGCATCCCCCCTGTGGAGTGTTGCCACTACTCAGGGCTAAGGTGGTACATTCTGGAAGCAAAACACCTCCTTCCTTGCGTGTTTCCTCTGTGCTCTTGGAGCAAAACTGAAAGTCCCTCAACAATGAACTCTAGACATCAACACCATGCTGATGCCAATGTCAACTGTCGAAAGAACTGGCAAATGTCCACATTTATACAAAAAAAGGCGGCCAGGCACTTTTCTGTCCAAGTACTCGACTTTCTTCTGGTTTTTGGGCATTCCCGGATGGCAACTGACTGCATTTGCAACAATCCACCAACCTGCATTTTCGGCTATTCTCGACCACTCCTTGGGTTCAAGCATCTATGTCAAGCCCAAAAGTGGTCTCAGAGCTTATCCTCTTCATAAGTCTTCATAGATCCGGATTCAATTGCACAAGCAGCTCTAGTAAAAACGTCCGGTGACACCAGCTGGAATCAAAGGCTCCCAGGGTCGATTGTAGTATCCAGATGCCATCTCGTTCGCCTCACATCAATCACGAGTGTTGATTCTGAAACTAATGCATTCTTATACTTAATCAATCTCCTCTAATAAACTCAAACGCATTGCTTTTCTGGATAGGATCATCCACACGCATGGGAGAGGTCAAAGATGTGATATCTTGATAAATGTATGTACTGGCTGGTCAGAGTTTGAGACCATGGTGGAAGTGTACAACGACCAACAACAAGCAGCAACGTCCAACAACAACCAGCAACCACTACGAACAGTTCCCGTCTTCATGTCCCTACGAGATCTTTTTTTTCCATGTGCTGCTGGCCATCAACTTCAGTACCAAGTGACATCTCCCAAGTCGGTATGACAAGCAGAAACCAATACCTAAGAAGCACTCAAGCTGTGAGAAAGTCGAACACCAACTGCATCCGCTAAACGTTGCACTGGTGCAATGACAAAAGGTTAGCTGGGAGGAGATGGGAGAAGATGGCAGGAGATGGGAGGAGATGGGAGGAGATCTTCATATGTTGCTGTCGATTCAGCTCGGTTTCGCCACGTTGCAGCACCCTGGAGCTTCTGTGTCTCTAAGAGCCGCATCGTCGCTTCTGCACCACTTGAATGTCCTGGCCCCGCAGTGGCCGCAACAAATTCCAGCACTTCAAAAGCCACGGCCACAGCGCTGTGCACGACTGAGTCACCGGGGTCCTATGAGGACAGTATTCTCATCAGCGCCAAGCCTGGGCAAGATCTAGGAAGATTGGAATCGGCTAAAGTTGCTTATAGTAAACTCAGCAAGCTCAGCATTGACAAGGTACTGTTGACAAAGGTGCTTTTGACATAGGTACTTTTGACGGAAAGTCAGAATGCAAATGCCAGAACAGCTACTAAACATCCACAACATATGGCAGTGGGTCAAAACCCTGTACCCCTGGTTCCCCATCATTAACCATTGGTTTCCTTGTTATTGTTGGTTATTAACCCCCATGAAATTGGTTGGTTAATATTGACCCATAGCCATATCGAGCTTCTGCAACCAAAGAGCTCTCTCAGAAATGGAAGCCAAACACTCTCACGCGCCACGTGTGGGTCTGGCATATTCTCAAGGATCACTTCTTTGAAGAGGCCACTCCTTAGAGCAACTTGCCCTGGGCTC
>VSDK01025468.1:0-34015 GCA_009767595.1 Symbiodinium kawagutii | reverse complement strand
AAGTGCACGCGGCCAGGGCGAGAAGCACATTTTGAAGCAAATGTGTCAAAACACAGCACGTTTTCGCACTTTTGGAACACGGGGTACCCCCAGTTCTCATCCTTTAATAATTATAGATAGATAGAATAGCTAGAATAGATAGATGGAATAGACAGACAATTGGATAGCCAGATTCAGATGGCTAGATGGGTCGATGGATAGACAAATAGGTAGACGAAACGAGAGTCAGATAGAAAAGTAGATAGATAGTCAGGTAGATAGACAGAAAGATGGACAGATGGACACATAGATGATCAGACAAATAATTCGGTAGATAGATAGACAGATAGATAGATAGGCAGATAGATAAATAGATAGATGGACAGGTAGATAGATAGATACATAGACAGAAAGATGACGAGATAGATAGTGAGGTAGATAGAAAGACAAGTACATAGGCAGATAGATAAACGAATAGATCATCAGATAGATAGATCGATAGACAGTCAGACAGACAGAAAGAAAACTGATCCACTGATAGAAAGATAGCTAGACAGATAGGCTGCCAGTCAAGTGGCCAGATCGATGGTCACATTGTCGCAACCACAAGTGCACACTCCTATAGTGCTCCTATCTTGGAAACTTCCGCCACCGCCTTGTGCGGTACTACTTGTATGTCTCATATATAAATATACATGTGATATGTCGCATATACATATATGTATATGTCTACATATCATATATAATATGGAATCTACATGTATATACATCGTATAAAAAACAAATATATGTGTGTATTATATATGCCTGGCATGCAAATTTGAACGGTCTGAGATCTTCACAGCCGCAATCCACTGGCGCATCCCTGCATAAAAGTTTTCCAAAGAACTCCATTGATCCACGGAAGGGCCGAAGCAGAACACAAAGTTCAATCTGTTCCTCTTTCAACATTGAGAATGCATGGTACAATTGGTTTGGCCAGAATCGCACATTCTGCAGTCATTGACACACACTCGCAGTGCCATTGAGGGGTGACAAAAAGACTGTAAATATTGTACATATCATATACTTAAGGGAGTTTCTGACCGTTTAATACTGGAATCATGTGGAATCATTCTGAGCAGTTTATTACAATTTCCATATGGACTCACCATGAGATTTCACGACCCTGAACGCACATTTCCATGCCTCGCAACCGACGACAGGGCATCACTGCAGGTGTGCCCTGAAAGCATCAAGGCATCGGAGATCTCTTTGGAATCACTGAGAATCCATGGAGTCCTCTGTGCTTGTTGTCGTTGTTGTGGTTACGATATCTTATGATAGTTTCATAACTTCAACTTATGTTTACTTCTACATTGTTTCTGTGTGTTGAGCATATCACTCTATTCAGAACAAATAGAAATCAATCTATATGCCTTGTGGCTTGTTATGGTTCGTAATTGTTCACACTTCAAAGAATCAAGGACCATTGCTAACCTCTAAAAACTTGTGCAAACGATCAAGCCAATTACAAACCTTACTGACAATCGATCATGAGCGTGATTGGCAAGCACCAGTCGCAATTCAAGGGTGATGTGATCATTAATCTCATTGCTGACCTGTATTGATGCAAGATATTCTGAATCATTTTTCCCCATGTGTGTAATTCAAGGTTTGTCCCAGTGCATGATTGTTATTTCAATGTCAATGACCAAGTTCAGCAATCCAAGTGATCTGGAAGAAGGATGATTTACCACTGTTGAAGTAACTAATCGCTGATAATAAGCTGCATCCACCTATCAATGGTGGTGATTCCTGATCGTCAGAATCCACCTACCAAAGTTATTGACCTGATTTCAATGATGAATCCAATGATGAACCAAACCCACTACAAGCGGGTGCCGTAAGTCAGCCCACGTCGCGTTAAGTCAGCCCACGGCAAGCCAAACTGCATGGAACAACGTGCACTCGTTCTAAGTCACCCCACGCGTTTTAAGTCACCCCATATTTTGCAAAACACAATGGGCACACAACATTCAAACTATCTTTTGAGATACTCCAAAACAACAAAAATCGACCGCACACTGTGCGCACATTGCCAAGAACAGCATCTTGGGACATGAAAACATGTCGTCTAGGAACGTTTGTGCGCACGGGCACACCACAAAAGAACAACTTTTTACAAGGAAGGAAAACTTAACCACCAAGTACATACCGAAAGCTACCAATTCCGCATCGGCACACTATCCCGGGACGACTTAGAACAAGGCGGCACGACTTACAGCAGCTACTTGTAAGACCTATTGACCCTATTCATCCAATCATTAACCGATTCATCTTCACAACCATGTCAAGCATGTTAAGCAGTTCACTTGTGACCTGCTCACCCTGGCATCAAAGCATTCAGCAGCTCATCCACCGTCGACTCCACCGGTTCCAGCAACGGCGCCTTGGGATTGGAGCCAGTGCACGTGAGACGCACAACTCTGCGAGGTGAAGCCTTCCTTCCTGAGAGGTGCGGAGCGCGGAGGAGCGCGGAGCGCTGAGCTCACCAAGCGAATGATGGTTGGTGGTGAATGATGGGTGGTGATGGTTGGTGGCGGACGATGGTTGATAATGGCTGATGGTGGTGGATGATGGTGGATGATGGTTGTTGGTGATGTGCTACCAATGATGGCTGATGATGGTTGGTGACGCTTGGTGATGGTTCATCAACATTGGTTCTTGGGCAAAAGATCTGGTGAATTATGTCGCGATGAAACATTGAGGCATGCTTCATAGATCGGCGAACAACCAACCGCTAGGCATAGTTTGATCATCAGTGATTGTAAACATTTGGATGGACACTGGACACTGCATCTACTACACATAACTACAACTATTACATAGCATTTACTTAAAACATGATAATCATTGATATATATATATATATATACATATACTATACAGATGTATGTGCATATACATCAATACAAATGCACATACATATATCATATACCTATAGTTATACCTTTTTCAGATCCTATTAGTGCAGCTCCCAGGAGGGAATTCCATGACCTCACCCTTTCACCAGCAATCCTCTGAGTATCCATCAAAAGTCGCTAAGAATTCTGGGGCTCCAGGCTTGCAGTATGTGCAGTCCAACTGAAGGCCGGGGGCACTCTGCGGTCTCTCGGTTCTTCTGTGACGCAATGTGTTTTTCACCCAAAGCCTCAACCACTTCCATTTTCTAAATTTGGCTTTCTTCGCAGAGAGGCCATCCAGGGGCTTGTCAACACACGCATGGAGCTCTCATATATGATAGAGTCCTTATATATGATGATAGATCATATATAGATATCAGGTTTGCGAGATCAAGCTCTCTTCTGCTCCAACATGCTGCCCACACCGGGTCTGTGGGTCCCGTTGCCTCTTCTGGCTCTGGACCTTGCATCTTGACGCCCTTCAACCTCGGCGACAGCCACGCAGTGGTTTGCAGCTTGATGTACGTCATTGAGATACTCTGATAAAATGATAGGCCACAAATTAGGACCCATGGAGTACACAAGTTGGATATGTTTCATCTTGCGCATCTACAAGCATCTGCTGAAATCTGATCCAAATCTTCAGCAGAGAGGCGGTGCACGTCTTCCAATGACTTGCTTCAGGCGTTCTGGGCAACAAATTGAAATCAAAAAGGCGCGACGTTGGCAAGAATCCAAAGCAATGATTCGCATCTGCATCGCCGCAGGTCAAGAAAAGTGACTCGGGCAGAGGGTCATTGAATGTAATTGAGAATGTAAGAATAGCGGCAGAATCTTACAAAGGGCTAGCATTGCTTATGTTTACCTAGGTAGTTTGGTTATAGCAGCTACCCCTGGATATCTCGCTGTCTGGGAAAGGCTGAGCGTCCAACTTGGAAAGAACACTGAGTCAGGGTCTACTTTGACGATCTCAGCAGGGGCGATGAAAGTCATACCATTGAACATTTAACCAAGCAGTGTCAGAGACCACCTTTGTAAGGATCCAAAAGGAGGTCTCTGCAGGTGGTTCTGCAGCATCCTGGATTTTTTGCGCCTACAGGGATTATAATGATGCTCCTGATCAATGAGAACATCTTAAGTTTGAGACAGCTTTTGTTCAGTGGTTGGGAAGGTCATAAAACGTTGGCCCTGAATCCTGAAGTTTGGGCTTGGTAAGTGGCAGAACACGGGAATTGGTGGCAACCTCCTACCGCTAATCCAACTGAGGTTGCAGCCCAGTCGTGTTTCCTGTAGTGATCTACCTCAACCACCTGTGTCCAGCAAGGGCCAATCTGTAGCTTTTGCGGCGCTTCTCTAATGACCCTTGATACTCATGAATTGCGAGGCCTATAATGACCATAATATGATCATAAGATACCATAAATATCCATACATGAATTCTGAGGTGCCTACAGCTGCAACGTTCGCAAAACAACACGGATACCACGAAACTTTCGTATCAGCAAGCTGTTGAGCTCGACAGCAACGCACCCGCCTTCAGCCAAACCTGGTTGAACACGTCTCCTGACAAACCATGGCTAGAGTTCACGGAGTTCACTCTCTTGGACAAACATCACAGCTGTACAGCCGAAAAACATGTTTAAAGAATACTTCAAAGGTGGTGTTCCGAAATCGAACATCTCTTCATATCCCTTCATATCCCTTCATATCCACCGTGTTACACCTGCTACGTCCCCTTTGAACATAGCACCCCTGTGCTGCCCAGCGACTGTTCAAGGCGGTATGCCATCGTCCACCCAGCGGCACGAAGAGCGAAATGGGCTCTCCGTTGGGACCACTGACCTGCAGCCGCCACACCTGGAGACCTCCCAACGTCCCCCATGGCTACCCGGTAGCGCCTCGTGTACGGGGAAGGGGAAGTCGTTGCCATCCGACATTTTGGATTGATTGCTGTAGACAGCCCACCTGGAAGTCAGCAAATCCAGCGATGAATGATGGATATGATGGATGAATATGGATGATATAGATGTTTAGAAAGGCCAAGGATGGCTGGTGCATGTTGGCGTGGCCATGTTTTCTCAAAATAGGGGACCCCCAAAAAAATGGCTGGATTGCTAGAAAGGTCGATATGGGATGATTGGGGGGTACCCCTATGACTTGGAATACGCCGAGACGGTGCTTTCCGAGGCCAGTGATGGTCTGCGCTGGGTTTCCAACTCATCGCATTCAAAGATACCAACTCCTGGCAGGAAACTCTTTGGCTGAACCAAAGGTGTCGAAGTCGCTGGAATCAAATGGTCAGGTTCGGTTACCTTTCATGTCTCTTCATTTCTGTTCATGGCTGCTCCATCATAAACATGAATCATGAGGTCCATGCCATGGCATTGCCATGGCAAACATCTCAAACTGCCAAGCTGGGCTCAGCACCTTGTCTCTTTTGCTCCAAAAGGAGGCCAGCCTCGTACCTCGGCTGCTGGAAGGTGCCCTTTTTTAAGGCTCCCATGCCATCGATGGACGGGACTTAGGGTTTAGGGATGGACAGGGACCGATGGACAGACTTAGGGATGGACAGATTGGACAGGGACTTGTCTCATCTTCTCATCTTGACTCTGTTTGGAGCTCATCTTTGTCTCATCCTCTCTTTGAGCAAACCCTGTGGTGGTCATCCTAAGTCCGGGGCCCGAAGGGCATCATCAAGGCCCAGCAGTACAAGCTGATCCTCAGCGAAAAGGGGACGGACGGGCCTTGTCCGACACTGTGAGAAGTTGCTGGAGAATTCAAGAGTGGTGACCTTGTGATCAATGATGATAAATGTTGGTTGTCGCAACCACGCCGACCATCCAGCCAATTGAGTTGCAGCTGTTCTTCCGCTTGGAAAACGTTGAAAGGTGAGCAGCGAGCAGTAATTGCCATTGGCTGATTGATGTGCTGAGCCACTCGTTCTGGATGGAATCTTCCTGAACACGGGCCTCTTCTTGCTGGTCCTCAACAGAAAGCAGCCAGTTAGAACCGGTCCTTTGGTGGCTCAACATGGCTCAACGACTCAAGTGCTCCAAGCAGTTCAGAATGAATGATCCAAGCACTTTCAAATCCATTCGACACAACCACTGGATTCCGCTGCCTTCATGATTTGGATCTGTTCTTTCAGCTTCCTTGGATTGTCAAACAGGAGCAAGAAATCCCCAACTGCCTTCTCAGGCCCTCATCCCCGCTCGCTTCGCAGCGATAGAATCACTCTGAATCTTCGATTGAACAAGGTTACAGTAAGGATCGAATTCTGTGAGAGTCCATGTTATGTTTTTTTCTTAAATGATCTCAGATGCGTGTCGTCTCTTTCAAACCTGGGCACACCACATCAAAGTGCTGCCAAGTCTCTTGGACTTCAGCTTATGCTCTAAGCGTTCCTTCTCTGCCTCTGATTCGACAGGCTGATGCATTTCTGAAAGATGACCCCTCTTCAACAAAATGCAATACATGTGGTGGTTTTTCAAAATAGAGGACCCTCCAAATCATCCAATATCAACTATTTCTAGTAATGAACCAGCCATTTTTAGGGTTCCGTATTTTGAGAAGCCCCCACGTGAGGCATGACAGTTTTCAAGTTTCCTCAGAACAGCCAATGCATAAACCTCCCTGGGGGTGGCCTCAGCACTTACCCCTATGCCGTGCACTTTGAACAATGCCTTCTGTTCAAATACAATATCCATGAGATCATATGAAACCTAGATCCTCGCACAAGGCTTCATATACGAACATGACAATATCATCAATATATGGCTGTGGGTCAAAACCCTGTACCCCTGGTTCCCCCACTATTAACCATTCTTTTCCCTATTATTGTTGGTGGAAATCCCCCATTAGTTGGTTGATTAATACTGACCCATAGCTATATGCCTAAAACCTCTTTGCTGCCTTCTCAGAGAGCCAAGTGGACAATCATGCTTTTGTTTGGCGCACGAAATCAACAGTTCTGCGGTGCTTTTGCCTTCCTGGTTTTGGTCTCTTACGTACGCACTTCCCCAGATTTGCTGCTAGGAGCATCCTCAAAGCTTAGTTTCTGCCGCTGAGTACACTTGCAGACCAAAGTACCACCCTCAGTGCAACTAACAATCTTGAAATGCACCATTAATTTACACCATTCTTAAAGTATCCTGAAGTCATTCTCAAAAATTCTTGAAAATGATCACGTGATGATCCACTCTTTGTCACTGATTAATCCTACCTGAACAAATTAATCATCACTGATTTATCCTGAAAGTTTTCCAACAAAATCTGACCATCCACGTTCGCTTCGCTTCGCTTCGCCTGCCGCGCCGCTTCCAATCTCTTCTTCTCTTCGCGCAGCTTCTCTTCGAAGACCTGCCGAGGCGGCTCGACAAAGAGACCTGCTTAGGCTGAGTCAACTGGCACTATTACTAGTCATAAAAGAATATTAAAGAGGTTATCTTATTAATATAGTTATTACTACTATCAATATAGTTATTACTACTTAGGTTCATCTTAACTGAAGAGTCATCTGTTCACAGAATATGGATGAATATGGTGGTTTCTTAAAATCGGGAACCCCAAGTCCCCAAGTTGTGGTTGGTTTATTACTGCAACGGTCGAAAATGGATGATCCCTGGGGGGGGGAGCTATTTTGAGAAAAAACCTGAATATGTCAGGGAGGTTGACACGGATCCTCAACTCTGGAGTCTCAACCCACACGCTATCCAAAGATATTTCAGTATACTTGCATCGCAGCCATCGCTGTGGCAGCTGTGCAAGCAACGCAAGGAGACTCAAAAGCTGGTAGGGACGAAAGGGTTTGAGTTGAGAAAGATTGAGGAGATTCATTCTTGTGTAGTAAGGATGAAAGCTGGGATTCCTATGTAAGTGTGGGATGCATTGCAAAGATTGCAAGACCCTGCAAGGCTTTCCTGACAGAGTTTTTGCTCACCACTGAAGGTTGTTGGTAATCCCAAAACAGAGCAGCTGAGGATTCCTTTCTCTCCACAGCATTGTAGCACAACTTGCATTTTCATGATTGCGTTTCTAGATCCACCCGTGCGAGTAGTGCATTTGTAGCGTTCATGTTGTTACTGCTGCTTGTTGTCGTTGTTCTTCTTATTGTTACTGTTGTGGGGCGGCCAACGGAGAAATCCACCGCTGATACAGTTGAGCCTCGTGATTTTTTTGCTTGAAAATCGAGGAACATTGGCACGACCCCGTACAAAGGAAAAAAGTTCTATAGAGCTCAGGAAAACTCCAGCTGCTGAACAAAGCCAACAAGTGTGGGTGCAAGAGTAAAAAAGCGCAATCACAACGACAGCAGTTAAGCTAACATGATTTACCCACGCCAAACCACACGTCTCCAATAAGTGCCATGCCTTTTTGGCATTATCTGCCTTCTTCTTGGCTTCCGCTTGCAGTTCCTGGTCAACCAGGTCCCCCAAGCCGCGGCATCGCCCTGCCCCTGGTATCAAAGCTGGCCGGTTCCTGTCCTCAAACTGTTTCTTCAAGTCCTGCCGTGCAAAGAAAAAGCTGGTGATGTGATGCAATGCTATGTGATATGCTGTGATGGCTCATCCTGATTAGCGTATGCCCCCCTCAAGTTATAGAAGGCTACTCTTGGATATTTTGACAGGCACTCCCGGGAGATCTGGACTGAACCATATTCTTCGCCATGGCTTTTAAATTGCATTTGACTCGTTTCGCCTTCGGGGAATCACAACAATTAGAGCTTAGCTATTCAATTTGAGTTGACTTAGATCCAATTTTCTTGTTGGTGGATCATGACCAAGCTAAGCTCGTGATGTTGAATATGATATGTGTGCATATATAAATATATATATATACTCCAATCAACTTCCTTTTTTAATTGAAATGCATTTGCATTCCATTCTGGGAGATCATGAGTGATGGTGAGCAAGTCTTTCAATGGAGTTGGCTTCAATTCAAGTGCTTCTTTTGCGGATCATGATTGAAGCTCGGCTATTCGTCAGTTTACTTTTTGGTCGGATTAGGGTTGAAGCGGGTGGTTATATACAGATTGTTCTCGGTAGCATGGGAGGGTATAAGTAGTTGCGATATCCGTAGTTGATAGGTAGTTGCTGGTAGTGGCAGGATGTGGCAGGTCGATATAGGTACTTGTGGTAAGTTGTATGTAGTTGTAGGTTGTAGGTAGCTGTAGGCAGCTGTGGGTCGTAGGTACAACAATAGGTAGTTGTGTTATCAAGAATTTACAAATGAATCGGTAGGCAAGCAATTCCAAATGCGCGAATCAACTAAGAAATTGGTGTTTAATGACCTGCTGCCCCAAAAAAATGAGGGAATCAACTAAGAAATGAAGGAAATCACTGGGAATCACCCACCGATTCCAAACACCTATGCATTCACCAATGACAACCAACCGAATCTTCTGTCCGATGCTAGGTGAAGTGCTTAGCTGCTTTGGGTTTTGGGAAGCTCAGTGTTTTGGGGGAACTTTTGGGAACTCTATCCATACGCCAGTCGATCTTGAGAATTGAAATATTCAATATGGCTATGGGTCAATATTAACCAACCAATAATGGTGGTGAATAACCAACAATAACAAGGAAACCAATGGATAATGATGGGGAACCAGGGGTACGGGGTTTTGACCCACAGCCATATGAGTAAACTTCTGAATGTCTCTTCAACTAAGCAAGAAACTTCATTGTTTCAATTACTTCATTGTTTGAACAGTCTTCAACTCGCAAGCAAAGTCGTTGTGAGGAGCAAAAACCTCGGACTTTCAAGATCGAACGCAATTACACTCCTGTAGGAAAATTTGAACTTGAGTAAGTATTGAGAAAAACTGCCCCGCAATAAACCACTGATTTACAAAATAGATTGTAGATCAAAACTCAATTGAATGTGTGTATCCTGACTGATTGCTTACCGAATTAATCACTGTACTAGCAAAGAAACTATCTTAATCAATCATCAAGCGAAGTACAATCTAATCCAAGAGAAAACACCCCCCGACCTACCCACCCACCCGAACAAAAAAGACTATTGCGGCCTATGCCAACCTGCTGGAACTGAATACTTCTTTGGACATGTTATTCCTATGGAGATCTGCATGCAAAAAAAAACATCGAAGCATATTCAAGCTGAACAAGAAATAGGAGGTGTTTTGCAACTAGGACCTTGACAACGCAAGCGCAAATGGTCACTGGTCACTGGATTTGGCCCATCCCAGGAGCAGCTTCTCCTCGCCGTTGCCATGTCCCTGCAGGGTGAGGCAGGTCTATCAGAAAGACTTTGAGATGCAAAAAGTATGGGATAAGTGCGCTCTAAGTGTGCTCCAGCTTGGGATAATGCAACATGTGTATTCTCTAATGCAACATTTCTTGCGTTTTGAATCCAAGGTTTCACACGGATTGCGAACAACCTCCCAGCTCCACAACCAGCCTAGCAGTTGATTCTTGGCCCAGTATGACATTGAGGCACTTGCAGAAACCATCACAGGATTCGTGCAGTCGAATCCATGCGAATGCATCAACCAATCCCAGAATCAACAAATGAAATCAAATGGTTTCTCAAACTAGGGCTATCCCCACTTATCATCCCATATTGATCATTTATAGGCAGTAAACCAGCCATTTGAGTCCCCTATGGCTTAAGAAACCACCAGTTATGAATTCATCCCACGGTAGCCAGACCCTGCGCCCCAGCTCCGCCTTCTTCAGGAGCTCTGCCATGGCCACTTTTTTGGCCTAGCAGCGTTGTCTCTCAGGCCCTTCCACGTGGTCTTGTCCGCAAGTCCAGCTTGCACTCAATGGATAACTGTTTATGCGCACTTATGCGTGTGTATATATACATATACATATATTAATACATACATGTGTATATATATATATATATATGTATATGTGTGTGTGTATGTATACAGGCGCATGTATGTACATGTATGTAAACATGCACATAGAATGACACCTCTCTCAACAAAGGATCCAAGAGAACACAGCACGACTCAGGAGTCACAACATGTCACAACTGCAGAACTTCGAACTTCGCGCCTCGGTATCTTCATCGAACTGCTCTGGCCGGTTTTGATTCGGATTCACCTCCGCTGACAAGGCGCTGGCTTTCGGAAGTTAGCCCAGGACTGGTGTTGACTTCGAGGTGTTTAATTTGAAGACATGGCCCTGACAGACATGGCTATGGGTCAATATTGCCAACCAATAATGGTGGATGATAACCAACAATGCTAGGGGACAACAACGGTATACATCAATCACATCAGCTGTCTTTGACAGAAACTACAGGGCTTAGGTATGCTGTTTGGGTATGTTGTGAAACTTTTGAGCAAAACCTGTCTGCAATGGGAACACCGTTTGAGTGACCTGGTTTCTCTTGAACTGGACAAACTGCCTGTACCATGACTGAAGGGCTGTTACAGTATGGGCTAGTTGTTCAGTATGCCAAGCCTCTGAATCATTTGCTTGGAGGAACAAGGACTGGCGATAGCTTTGAGCGCAAGAAATTGATGTCTGGATTTGGGGAACCCTTGATTTGCAGACAGGATCACCGACAACCCACTGAACAACAGCTGTGTTTGCTGTTGCTTCTGAAGAACTGCCATCTTAAAAGCGCCTACATAGCCCCTGGTGAAAGGCGGTTCCAAATCTTCAGTCCCAGCCCCCCCAAACTGCAGCGCCCCGGCACCGTTCCGGCTCCTGTATCCACGTTGTTCTGGCGGGCTCGCAGATTGACTCGTTTTCCATGTCTGAACCAGATTCCCATCTGATCTTTTTGGTTCCACATCCTCTACTGGACATTTTGCTCATCTCTTGTGGTTTTGTTTAGTTACTTTTGATACAGCAACTAGAAGAAATTAGGAGGTTGATATGTGGACAGTATCGAGGAAGGCGCACACCATCGAGCCATACAACAAATCGCAAATCGGCACCTTGATGAGTTTGCCCAACACGGAGTCCGGATCAGGCTTCTTCTCAGTCTCCTTGTTCTGGTTTTGATGTTCCTCACAGAGGTCAGGGCTTTGTCCACAAATGGTGGTACCGGTGGTACCCCCTTAACCAACCAATAATGATTAATTATCATTCGTAGGGAAACTGTCAGTCACTCAGTTTTGGGGGTACCCCACTTTTGGACAAAACCACAGAGACTTGAAATCCAGTTCGCCTCAGGGTAGACTTTCCATCCTTTGACATTTTTTCCTATCCTTTCTTATCCATTCCTATCCTTTCCTATCCATTCCTATCCGTTCCTGTCCTTTCCTCAGTTTCACCAGCAACTGCAATGTCTACATCAACCATCAAGCATCAGCGTGTGGTCTTGGCTGTTTCTGATCTGCGTCACATTGTGCTTTCAGTGATTTGGACATTCACTGGCTCAATCATATGTTGGTGTTTCTTAAGCCATAGGGGTACCCCGAGCTATCATCTAGTATTCGCCATTTGTAGGAATACACCAACAAATCCAACAACCATTTTTGGGGCTCATTATTTTGAGAAACCACCATTTAGTTAATAATGGTGGATGATTGGCAATATTCTGCAACACTACAGCAACAAAAACAGCCTGTAGAGGATGCTTTGAAATGAAGACGCTTTTGGCAGGTTAACAGTGTCAGCAACAGCTATACTAATACAAATCATGTGCCCTCCGCGTTCGCAAGCTGTGTGCACATACAACGGAGGTTTTTTGTGTACAATGTTGTTCACTAGCATGACATATCGTAAGTCCACTCCAATGAAAGAAAGCATGCAGCATCTTTGCACCAATCATCAGGTATCCTGCCTGCAATGCTTGTGCTTCCTGTTCTGCCATTTGCTGTGCCTGGCAACTATGCACATCCTTAACCTTTAAAGTGCAAAGACAGGCTTTGCTATAGAATGCTACGTTTCCTCCCAGGGTTCCATGGAGTCGACACTTCCATTGACCACATTTGGAAGATCCCCACTGCGCAGCACGGACGAATTCAGCATGTCAAAGAGTTGGCTGCACTGGTTGAAGAAATGCGTGCTGTGCTCCCCTCGGTTCCACTGGCCTTGCTTTCGGTGCCCTGGACGCATGGCAAAGGAGCCCACATCCCGATTGGTGATGCAACGTGCCAACCCAATGCGGTTTCTATTCAACAAGCCTGCTTCTCATGGAAAAATTGAGGCCAAACAGAATTACAAGGGATATTGCACAGATGAGACAATAAAGCTTGCTGGCCATGTTCCCCAGCCCAGCAGCCTTGTTGTTCAGCAATTTGAAGAGGTCGAAGAGTTCCTCGGAGTTACAAGTCTGCAAAGTGTAACAGAAATCACCAACAGGTCCTGACCACTCCGTTCTGCAGTCTATCAACGTCTCTAGCTCCGTAGAGGTGCGAGTGGTGTGTGGCAGTGCGAGATCAATAAACTAACCCAGATCTGAATGGAAACACTATCTACGTCTAGCTGCTAGAATCTAGAAACACTCTGACTCTGCCACAATTTATCTGTCCATGGAAACACTAGCTATACATCTAGCTGCTAGAATCTAGAAACATCTAGAAACACTGTGCCATAATCTAGGTATTGATGCTATTGCTTGTGTCTCAACGAAGCTCCATGGAGATGCAAAGCGCTCAACGGTGAGTCCCTGGGGAGCCAAGCTCGTGGTTCTGCCTCAACTTCTTCGACTGCTTCAGCCCACAAGCGCCGTTCCAACTGGAAGCAGAAGGCATTGGAAGGCCATTGGAAGGCCCAGGGGAGGGCATCAACGGCAAATCGGTCAATGAATGAAAAATCTTTGATCGCAACCGCGACGTCTCCAAGCTTAAGTTCACAACCTCTCCAAGCTTAATTTCACATTTTCTCAAATTTCACAACCTTTCAAGACCGGTCATAGCTTCAAATTCTGTCTGTAGGACCGATGGCCTCCTTTTCCTCGTCTAAGCGTCTGCGCTCAGCGGCACGTTCTCGATGTTCCTGGCTGGATTTGCTGCCCAAAAACAAGCAGTTTTGGGACGCAGTTGCTGCAGTTGCTCACTCCTAACGGTTGCTCTAACGGCACCTTTCAGCGTTGCACAACTTGTATCAACTTCTATCGTCTGCACGAGGCAGACTCACCGAGGACGCATGGACCCTAGAACGACTTCGATAATTCATCAATTCCGTTGACCTGGCTTGAAAACTTCAAATGCTGGAAGGAAGGCGGTGTTCAAATCCCACACGAGGCTGAAACAGTTTGAATCCCGTCGAACCATCAATTTACATCACCTACACTAAACTCCGATCGACCCGCTTCTCTCATCCAATACCCTGCAACGTGTGACTGATTGTCCACAAGTATCTGGTGAAACTCTATGGCCGTGCTTGGTGGCTGAACACCAATCCCAAACGAAACCCCAATCGCTCGAATTTTATATCATCCACCGATCTACGCATTTCTGCATCACCTACTTCTTCAGCATGTGTTTCTCAAGTCATAGGGGTACCCCCAGTTGTCATCCCAGATTATATAACCCATTTGTAGTAATAATCATGCCACCATGGCTGTGGGTCAAAACCCTGTACCCCTGGTTCCCTATCATTAACCATTGTTTTCCCTATGATTTGGTGGGTCATTATAAGCCATTATTGTTGGTTAATATTGACCCATAGCCCCATCACTTTGGGGCTCCCTATGGCTTAAGAAACCGCCATGTTCAACCACTCAATGCTTGCAGCTTCACCCTGTCCTCGATTTCTCGGAGGCGCACACGGAGCTGTGAACGGGCTTCGTCCCAAATCTCCTTGGGCACCTGTGGGGAGGATAACCACCCATATATGGCTATGGGTCAATATTAACCATCAACAATGGCTTATAATAACCAACCAAATCATAGGGAAAACAATGGTTAATGATGGGGGAACCAGGGGAAGCCATATATATTGTCCGTTTAAGAGATGAATGTTCTGTTTAAGAGATTCTCTGTTGAAGAGATTTTCTGTTTCAGATCCTATCATCAATATCTATCATGTCTGTTGAACATCTCCGTTTAAGACAGAAAGAAGATGAAAGAAGGCTTCGCAGCTCACACGTTAATGGAACTGCCACCATGCCAGGTTAAAGTGGACAATAACCTCCAATTAAATATGTGTAAAATCGATCAGAAAAGCAGACAGTAACGAGTTCTATGAGAAACATGGGCCGAATGTTCAGTCTTCCGAAGCTACTGCAATGGTGCCTCCGGTAAAGGTCCCTCTTCACGTCGCTTGAAGGAGGCATAGGTGTATTCCTCTGCAAACGCAAGTGATCAAAATCAGAGGCGAAATTTCTGGCAAGCAACTCAGTGGATCTGGGAGCCACACAGGTTCTGGCTCTGACCTGCAGGAGGGTTTGGGGGCAGCGTCCCCTTCCAAAGTAGCCAGTCCATAGTGTGTAACACATGTTTCGGGAGAGTAGAATTCCCAGGAAATGAATGGTCTGGCCTTTCAGGAAAGGTAGTCGAAGAAGATGAATGAAGTAAATTCGGACTGTTAGGTTTAATTTAGCAGGAAATCAAACTTTAGTAGGGTGTTTGTTAACTTCTCTTACTAGGTTTTCTGTGCAAAACCAGAAGTGTATCCATCGACACCCAGCCGCATCCAACTGCATGGCCTGAAAAAGACCGCAAGGCACGCAAGCAGCAAACCGAGCAAACTGATGAGGCTCACCTCAGAGCAAGTATCCAGATGCAATCTCGCAAAAGATGAAACGTGCACTTGAGGAGCCCAAAAGAAATCATTTGCTATTATTACTATACTGTTATTTATGTCTCCTCGGTGCCTTGAGCCTGGTTGTTGGCGATTAGAATTAGTCATCATAGATGAATAGCAAGTCATTATATTGACTCCTAGTAGCAATAGAACTATAGATCTACAACAGTAATAAAACTATAGATTACTGTAATGATAGCAACAGGACTTCAGATCAACATCGGCAATGACAGTAGTGATACATGAATAGTAGTAATAATAGTTCAGTTTACAGATTCAAAACAGTACTCAGTACGTACTTGCAAATCTCCGAAGCTGCAACGGCGTCTTCAGTCGAGGAACACCCGCTGCATATCGGCGCCCTTTTTGGTCTCCTCCCAGCCACGAGTCAGTAGCTCTGCATTTCTTGATGGTTCATACGTTGTTGGGGTTAACATAGGTTGGTTGATGATGATTGATGATGATTAGGTTAATTAATGCTTAAAAATGCAGTTACTTGATGTAGATTCATGGTTGATTGATGGCTATTGATTCGCGGTCACTGTGCAGTGCCAAAAATGCCGCTACCCGAAAAACTGTGAATCGAGTCCTAACTAGGCCGGGCATGAAGCAGGGCTGATACAGTTCTGTAGTTCCGAAAATGTTTGGAGCTACTTCAGAAGTTGGAACCACATTCGTAATAATCAATCGCCAATGACTGTTGATCATCTGTAAATCATCGCACATTGTTTCAGAAAAGGTAATAAATGCAAAAAATACTATCAGGTGTAGCATAAAATCTTGGGTAAGAATTTATTTTCATCACTGTGAGAGCCACAACACTTGTCCAATGACACCCAACTGGCTGTCTAGTATCCAACTTACTTTGGGAAAACATCTAAGTGATATCCAACTTATATCCAACTTATATCCAACTAACTCATATCCAACTCATATCCAACTGATATCCAACCAATATCGAACGAATATCCAACTGATACCCAACTTATATCCAACTACTCTGCACTCCAAAAAGAAAAAAAGAAAAGATATCCAACTAACTCATACCCAAAGCTGTACGCATTGCTTGTTCAGTCGTGTTTACCCGTGGTGATAGCGCCCCCAAATCCGCACATGGAGCTCCTGGTGCTTCACTCACCATGACCTGTGACCGGCCATGGTGCGTAACAGCGCATGGGTATATGGGGTATATGGTGACTCTAGTGATTAACAATGGTGAATAATAAAGGGAATAATGGTTTACTATTTTACGGTGATTAACAATGGTTCATCACTAGTGATTGACACTTGGTTTCTAGTGATTACCATGGTTTACTATGAATCATAAGTGATTAACAGTTTGGTTTATCATTTTATGGTGATCTCCATTGTTTATAGAGAATAATGCTGATTGACAAAGGGAATTACAAGCAACAACAGGGGATAATGGTTGGTTTCTCACTGGAAACGGTTCCTATTGGATGATTGGGGGTACCTCTAGTTTGAGAAACCATCATATTGAAGACAGAAACCTGTCGAATAGCTGCGGACAATCATCATGCCGGTTGGTTCTTGATCAAAACCATGAATATATACTAATAACTAATAATATAATAATGTACTAATCAATAGTAACATATAGTAACTAACAACAATATTCATTAGCAACAAATAACCAACAACATGCACTGGCCATCAACAATCATGAAACTGCCAATCCTCAAGAAAAAACAACAAAAATCCGTCAAGAACAATAAATAATCAAGAACAACCATCAGTAACTACCCAGGCGCAGACTGTTGGATAGCGTACTTCGATTCCAATTGCTGAGAAACAATGTCAAAATCAAAGTGGCGCAAAACCAGAGCCATTTCCGCCTGATTCAACAAGAGAAGAAGAATGACATTTGAGCCTGTGAAGAATGGCTTGTGGAGCTTAGTGCACTTTAAGGATCGCTTCCGCATCACAGTGCAGCACTAAATCGAAAGGACCCCAGTAACTAGCTAAGTAGATCGATAGATGGATAGATGGATAGATCGAAAAGATTCTACCTACCGTTTGAAGACGATTAGCATCCTGCGCTTTCTTGGCCTGCTACAACACTTCTCAGTTCCATTGGAAGGGCGGTAGGCAATGTTTCCTAGCCACGGAAAAATTCCCCAGATTGTTAGCCACGAAATCTCAGGTCATTAGCCACGGAAGGGTTTTTATCCACGAAACAAATTTACCCACGGAATGCTGTTTTTTTGTTTGAATGGGGATCACGCTCCTCTTTTCAAGCACGCCCCCTTTTTTTTTCTACAGTAGCAAGAGCCACTGCAATGGCTGTTGCCAAAGAAGCCGTCTTCGCAAGTGGCGGATTGGAATGGTAACTTTTTACCAGCCGGCTGGTAATTTCGGAGTTGGGATGGTAACTGGCGGATTGGAATGGTAACTGACGGATTGGGATGGTAACTGGAGAATTGGGATCGCGAAGGGAGAATTCGGCTGGTAACTGGGGAGTTGGGATGGTAAGGAGAGAATTCGGCTGGTAACTGGGGAGTTGGGATGGTAACTGGCGGATTGGGATGGTAACTGGCGAATTGGGATGGTAACTGGCGAATTGGGATCGTGAATTGGGATGGTAGAGAGGGAATTCGGCTGGTAACTGGGAAGTTGGGATGGTAAGGAGAGAATTCGGCTGGTAACTGGGGAGTTGGGATGGGAACTGGGGAATTGGGATGCTCATGGAGGAATTCGGCTGTTAACGTAGGAACTGGGATGGTAACAGGGGCTGGGCTGGTAACAGCGGAACTGGGATAGTAACGAGAAGAACTGAGATGATAACAAGGGAACTGGGATGGTCACAGGGGGGGCACAGGGGAACTGGGAAGATAACTGGGGAACTGCTAATGGTAATGAAGGAACTTGGCTCGTAACAGGAGAACTGAGATGGCAACGGGGAAACTGGGACGGTAACGGACACATTCGGATAACAACGGGGGAATGAGGCTGATAACAGAGTAAGTTGGGAGGTAACATTATACAAAAAGGAATTGTTATGATGCAAAAAAAATGTGAAACTCACTAGAGACATTTCTGCCCCATGTACAGCATGACAACATATTCTGCTGTGTATTAAAGAAGAAATAATGAAAAAACAATACAAAGATCGTGTTTGCAAAAAAATGTTCTTTTTTCATGGCTAGAACGCGTTCATGGCTAATTTTTATTTTTCATGGCTAGATAATCGGCTTTTCGTGGCTAAAAATATGTCCCGAAAAGATTCTACCTACCGTTTGAAGACGATTAGCATCCTGCGCTTTCTTGGCCTGCTACAACACTTCTCAGTTCCATTGGAAGGGCTATGCAGCACCCGGAGCCAAAGTATTGCGGCATAAAGCACAAGTCCAATCAAAGGAGGTGCTTCAATTTAGGAGCAATGAGTGTTGAGAAAGAGGCTGAAATATCATAGAATCTCCTGTGGAAATACTTACTTTAGGAGGAGTGTCTGGCTCTGCTGTGCATAAATTCAAACTGCTAGACGCTTAACAAAAATGAACGAACACAAGAACTAGTTGGTGCTTCCAACGGCCACAAAGTGAGTCAAGGTTCATCCTCTCAGCTAGGCATGGAAATAACACACATTCGAAACCACCAAAAACAAGAATATAAGAGCACCTGAGAGCACATGGAACCTCGTGTTTCAAGAGTGGAAAGGTGGGCGAAGGTGAGAATTCTACTGTGATCCAAACAACATCTCAACGAAGTTCAGAGACAACGAGAGTGTGACAGGACATGCAGGAAAACTAATACAGTGCGCAGCTTGTGCCTGGAAATTCAATGTGTTCAAAAGTCATACTTGAACTCATTTGAATCATTTCTAGTCACCTTTACCATCCTTTAACTCGTTTTGGACGATCTTTCAGCGATGAGTCAGCATTTTGATGCATTGGCCATGTCGCTTCAGCACAGAGCATGGTCTGTCCAGCACGCAATCGCTATCATTTGAGCCTCCCTTATGGAGATCTGAGATCTCGGCTGGAGATCAACTTCATGACATCTGTAAAACTACTTCTGCTATCACAAGCTATGATAGGAGAGAGCTTGTTGCCAAGGAATTGACTGCCTAGCCTTCAAATGCCTGAAAAAGCTCACGTCGTTGCTCCTGCAGGCCGGCAACACGCCATTGAATCATGCGAAGACCATGGTTCCTTCAAATTGTATGTTTCCAAGTGTTTTGACCCGGATGCACAAATGAAGCACCTGATGCTTTCTGCTTCGGCAGCTCAGCCAAGCGGGATTGGAGCAGCGGGATTGGAGCACAAAACCACAAATCGGTCTTAAGGAAAATATATCATATTACACGGAAAGCTACGAACCACTAACCCGTTGACTGTCACAAACTATCAAAATAATCATCGCTGCTAGACTCTGATGTAGTTGTGATAAATGAGAGACACTGTTCAACGTATCCAAATACCAGGAAGAATTGCTCGCATCTGTCAGCTCTCTCAGCCTGCGCAGTAGCGGCTGTTTGACAGTGTAACCTCCCTCTTCGCTGGGCCCATGTTGACCCCTCCTTGCATCCAACCCCCTGCCGGCTCCTCCACAGAAGAAGGGCCAAGAGGGGCAATGCAAGGTGTCTTGAGTCAAAGCAAGCGCCAAATAGCAAGCATAAATCCTGGATGCTTAGCAAGTGAAATGGCCAACAAAAGGATTACCCTTGAAGGTGAGCATTTTTTTGCTGAATCGACTGCAAACAGTTTTCTATGCATGTCAGCATTGACTAACGAACACACTCTGCCTTTCAAACTTCTTCAACTCATCTGTTCAACTCATTTCAACTCATTTCAACTCATTTCAACTCATTTCAACTAATTTCAACTCATCAACCCTGACTGTGGGATGTCCAGAGAGTTGGTGCACTGCTTGCAGCCATGCATCACCAAGAACATGTATCCGGACCATCTCGGAAACTGATTGTTGCAGAGCACGAAGACGAGGACCACAGGAAGAAGTGTCACCTTTGCATTCAGCTCACAGCGTGCTGCTTCGATGTTGAATTCGCATGTTCAGAAACTTCAGCGTCACAATGACAAATGACTGGTCCACTGTCCCATCATGTCATCATATATCATCATATCATCATATCCAATCTCTAGCGTTTCGTGCACATTCCATGGTGATCAATGGTGACTAGGCTTCACCAAGGTCCCAAACGTAGATCTCCACCACTGCACTCTTCAAGCCAATGAAGGGCAACTCGAAGCTTCCCCTGTCACAGGGATTGACTCGTGAACGGATAAGGGGGGGGCCCAGGGGGGCCCCGGGGGGCCCCCCCCTTGTCCACTCTACAGACTCTACAGGTCATCCCCAAGTGATGTTTGTTTCAATCTTGCCTGTTGATGGCGCACTGGATGGCCCAGGGAATTGCCAAGGCAAGGAAAACGTTTTGAACCTCACTCCAGAGTTGCAACTCTTTCCGGCGGTTGCATCTCACTGTCGGGTAAACATGGGTAACATCGGAGTTCGAGTCATCTCTGAAGTTCAGAAGTCTGGTTCAACCACGAGGAGGCACCCAAAGTTTGTGATAGTCATAGATCTGTTAGTTAGATCTGTCATGCCAAATGCTAAGCTGCCTCCCAAGAGATGACCCAGATCTGAGTTTGAGACATTGGCTCCCAAGGCGTTGGCCACAGCCATAGTGGTCTTCCCCTGCCTAACGTGCATTGAGTTCGTGCATCATTTCATGGAGCCAAAGCCATGGCGGTTCTCAGCAAGTTTCTATCAATCTTTCTATCCCACCATGTCCCTTTCCGCTGTCCCTTTCCTATGTCCCTTTCCGATGTCGCAATCTTTCTGTGGGCTCGGCTTCCAAGTCGTCAGTGTCCCTTTCCTATGTCACAAGGGGTCCTCCTCGAAGAGCTATCCACAGCTCAGCTTATCTCCACAGCTCATGAGTTCCTGCCCGCACCTCGCAACACACATTCCGCTGAAAACGTTGGGAAAGGATGTCCCGGCTGCCGCTACAGTGTAGCCCAAGACGGACGTCGAGATGTGGAAGTCCTGGGCAGTCAGCAAGGAGGCCCTGGATGAGCTTGGGTTGATTTGATGAGTTGACAATCCATGGCTTGATTCATGATAAACCCTGATTCATGATATTCAGGGTGTATGGAAACATTCGAATATTCATGAATTCATTATAATCACCATGATTCAGGTTTCCGATATTCATGGTGATTCTCATGATTCATGGGTTGATGATAACATTCTGTAAGATTCGAACGATAATCACCATGCGATCACCATTCCGGTCGGGTCCGTGGTGAAGCTCAGGCCTTGTGGATTCCATCGCAAGATGCCACCACCAAATATGCAAAGAATGCCAACCAAGCCATGCTCATGACCTCAGTCACTCCAAGGATTTCCAAGTCGTCCATTGATGTCCATGACTTCGAAGAAGGTCAAGAGACATCACCAAACCACTTGCTGTAACCACCCAAAATGGATGGTTTATTGCCATTACTAACAAATGATTCGGGGGCACCCCAGTTCTAAAAACCCACCATGTTGAATGTGAGCCGAACATGACCTGCCATGTGAAACAGCATCCGAAATTCGAGGAACAAATGCCACTGGGTAGTACTTCTCTTGATCCTCCATGCTCACATCAGGAATCGACAAAGCCGTGAAGGACTTGATCGGAAACTGGAACCTCGGATGGCGACTGCAACATGCCTTGAGAAATAAGGTTGTTTCTCAATATATGGGCACCTCAAAATGGTTGGTTTATTGCCCCAAAAAATGTTTTAAATCCCAGTGGGTGGTTTCTTAAGCCATACCAAGCCCCAAAGCTATGGTATCTTATGGTTGGTTTATTGCTGTACATGATTAACATTGGATCATTTGGGGGGTTTCCCTTCGTCAAGAAGCACCCATAAGGAGAATCATCAGTTTTTCTGCAGGAACGGTTGATCCTGAGATGGACACGGGGTAAAACTTGCTGTTGATCTGGCTTGTTGGAGCACTGTGGAAACACCCCGCTATGTTGAAATTATATGGGGTTATCGAGACAGGGAACCCCAATAATGGTTGCTTTACTACTATAGATGATCAATATTGGATGATTAACTCTTGTTTCCTACTCTTTTTAGTAGCTCTTTTCAGCCCACATGTGAAAAAACACGTGAAAAAAACCGCACTTTCCGATCGCTTTTCCATCAAGTGACCATTCCACCCACGCGAGCAGCACGCTCTGCGCGGTGTTCTCTGGAGGTCCCATCGAGGCATGGCTGCGATGATGCAGCAGGCCGTCCTGCCAGCAGGCCGGCCTGCTGAAAACCAGTCCCTGTCGAATTGCACGCACTGGTAGTCACCACAACAAGCAGTAGAACCATGGGTTGGTGGGTTGAACAGGTCATGGCTTGGTGGGTTGGTCTATTCTATCCAAATTTTCGCGGGTCGCTTAAGTAGATCATGTTGCAGGATCAGTTGCCAAAACCAACAGGAACGGCCAGCAATCGACCTCATGGACCACCGAATGGCCGCTCAGCAAGGTTATAAGAAAAATGCTCATACGTGGTGGCACCCCTTAGCTAAGTTGACTTATAACTAGGGTAACTACCAGTTATGGCCCATAGGAAATCGCGATGAAGTCCAGTGGTTGGCTCGGCTTGAACTCCGCCAGCGGCTCTCCTTCAATGCGAGGGCCCAGCTCTCAACGATGTCCTGCGCTCCGCTGCGGACAATCACCACCAACAGTCATGGAAGTTTGTGGAAGTATCATGACTAACAGTCAAGTAGTGACTTAATCCTACTAAGTATCCTGATTAAATCTCTACTAAGTATCATGATTAATCACTTAGTTGATTGTAGGAAGTATCATGCTTAACAGTTAATTGATGTAATCACTACTTTACTCCGGATGATTAAGTACAGTAATGTAATCCAACAACTACTAAGTTCTTATTCACTTAAGTAATTCTAGGAATTCTACTCACTGTAATTTTAGTGACACTACACCTACCTAGCGATTATAGTGATCTATAGCTAACCACAAGCTGTAGGTATTCTGGTAGGAATGCATCTATTCGGGATGATCTGGAAGTGTAACATCTATTCAGGCAGGTATACACTATTGATCACTTTGAATATAGTAGATATTAGTTCTACAGCACCAATTCCTACCGGATATTGGCAGGAGGACCACTATATAATAATAACCGGCAAGCAAAAGGCTGTCCATGAGCCTCCAAAATACAAGCTGTAGTTTCAAGCATGATCGCTTACAGTTCGCTTAGGAGTATACGATGGACACCGAGATCCCAGCTGCAGCTCCTTATCTTCGGACACGCGCGTCACGCCACAGAACTTGTGAACGCCACAGAACTTATGTATTGAACGTACATTGAAATGACAAAGTGCGCAGGAAAATGTCAAGGGAATCAACAGATTTTTGCTGGACTTTTTTGCGACTCAAAGAAGTCACCCAAAAAGCATTTTGGAGGTCTCCGTGTCCATTTGAGTTGCTTTCCTACCCCGAGACGAACAACCACTCAGTCAGAGCGCACGGCTTGACAATTCCTGTCGGCCCGCAGTTTCTTCCCCTTTCAGGGGAGATATTCTAGGACCGGGTCTTTTCTCAGTGCTTGACCGACACTGAACGGTGACATTTTTCGACCGCGTCCCTTTGGGACTAAACAATTCATTCACGTGCATTGATGACACTTCACAACAACGGCACCATGGTCTAGGCATGGAAGGCACTCATCCTCACAATTGATTTTACCCTCGCATTATCATCCAAATGTGCCTGTAGAGATATGTCAAAGTACAGTCACATGACCGTTGTGCCTGTTGACTGTTGGAGTCCTTTCCCATCACGCAGATTATTCGCGCCTTTTTTGTGGATAGGGTTAGGGCGGGCAAACATTAACTTGGATCATCTTGGATCTGAAGTCAAAAATGAGTCCAAGCAATTACACAGAATGAAAGCTCCGAAGCCACCGTTTTGCCCGGGCGTTCTAACCCTTTTCAGGAGCATGTGACACTGAGCTATCTTGCCCGTTGTGCCTGTTTCCGTTTGAAAAAGAAGAAACAACTGCACCAAGCCTAGGCTTAGGAAACTAACTAATCATTCATCATAGACCTTTGTCTAGCAGAAATCCTGTTGGTGTTCAAACCTACTAATAGGGCCGATGACATTCCTACCATGGAAAGCAATTCATTGGCTGCACTATGCAGTTGTTTCTCAAGTCATAGTGGTACCCCGGTACCATCGTCCAGTTTCTCAATCATATGTAGTAAACCGACCATAACTTTCAGGTACCCTATGATTGATAAACTTCAGGGTACCCTATCAATCATGTGTAGTAGTGGTACCCCTATGGCTCTAGAAACACTGCCCCCCGCTATGCCCAAATCGTCATCTCTCGATTCACGGGAGCCGGAGCCTTCACGCTCAAGCGCGAGAGCTTCCTGGAGGAAACGCGGAAACGCGGATGGCTCGTGGCTACGACCCGAGACCAGCTTCTAAATCAGAGATTGTATGGCGCCAATATTTGAGAGTTTTTCAAGCGATAGGGGCACCCCCAAATCATCCATTACAAACCATTTACAGTAGTAGACGAACCATTTTTGGGTCCCCTATTTTGAGAAACCACCATTTGGTCAAATATATTGGTCAAATATTGACGATTCTTGAGATTAGTCAAATATCAATATTTGACTTTTCATATGGACACCACGAAGCAAACACCTGTGCCCTATGAAGTGTATGACTCTTGCTCAGCTTGTAGAGAAAGGATGCCGCGAATCGCAACCACCTTCCGCCCATTCAGGTCAACGTCCTGATATCATCACGGATACACCTCCGTGTTCAGTGCGGACGAAAAACAACAAACAAGGGCATTAGTTCAAATTCAAAGGGAAGGTTGGGCACTTCCCAAAATCCATTCGAGTGTCTATGTTTGTAAGCACGTAGCCACATGCAGTTGTGCATGGATCTGTATGTATGAGCATGTGTTTATGTATGCATCCACATATGTACATGTTCCCTGTGCATGTCAAAGACCTGGAATTCTGAAAGATCCTGGACTGACCCAAAAAATCGGAGGGGGAACCTTTTTTGGAAACGCATCTTCACTCCACCAATTTGGTGGCCAGGAAACACTTCTGTCTTGACATAAAGAAATTCAGAGAAAGAAAGTCAACATTTGTCTGCAATTGTCATTTTAAACCCATTTTGTCGATCAAGAAAAATGCCCATCTCCACAAAAGACATCATGTACCCCGGGAGAGGTACACCTGATAAAGTCTGAAGCAGTGTAGGTCGTTTCAACACATTCTCGAGGGCCTCCTGCTTCAACAAAAACCCCTACATAGAAGCAACTTCATGCGCGGCCAGCGACAACATGCTCCCACACCCCTCCCCAATGCAACACTGCGTTTCATCAGCTTGGTTTTTGGTCCGCTGGCATCAACATTTGTGGATTTAAGTACGAATGTTTCTGTATCATGACTGATGCAGATCAAAACATGCGGCCTCCTAGCCCCAACAATGCGAAGTGAACAACGATGATCTGCACTAGGAGCCAAAACTCAATCGACATCTTCATCCGTACAAGCTTCAATTCTCTCAAGCATGACAACTTGAGAGGCAACGCTGAGACTCTGGGAGGTGAAGGCAAAAATGGCTCCGTAGCAAAATGCCCACGCAGTTTCCCACCCATGTCATACTTAAAATCGAGGCGCTCAATCTCGTGTTGCATGATTCGGTTTTCATGCCGCATCCTGCGCAGAACTCTGGCAAGAACAGGAATGCGATTGATGCCATAGTATGCCGTAATTAAAAGCGATTGAATCAAGTCTAATTTGCCCTATAGACAAGGCTGTTGCAAACTAACCGCATAGAACTGTGCCTGGGACAAAAGGAGCCAAACCAGCGCTCTTTTTGTGTCAACGAAATTCTTTGTGGGCACAAAACCTGCCAGGCGACCCATGTTGACTATTCGGGGGGGACGGCCTTCCACCCTCCACAACCCTCGGCAACTGCCAAAAGACCTGCGCCAATTTTACACAACTGTAGCTAGCAAACGTTTCAGCTCAGCAGCCACAACTTCAAGCAGTGATACGGCTGTGGGTCAGTTCACCCTGTACCCCTGGTTCTCCCATCATTCACCATTGTTTTCCATATTATTGTTGGTTACTATCCCTCATTATTGGTTGGTTAATATTGACTCATAGCAATACTGTCAAAGGGGTGTTACGAAACAAAATTGTCACACGCAAGGCTGAAAAGAGTTTTGCCAACGGAATGAGTATTAATGGCCTGGCGGGAAGACATCGTGTGGGGGGTCCGCGTCAGATGACGCCACGGAATCATGGAATGGACTTGGGCCCCCCAAAACTGATTACCTTGTCGATTTCAACACTGTTTTTTGTGATGTACCACATTCAATATACATGACCGCATAGTGGAAAACTGGCAGTTTCTTCAGTCTTAAGCACGCAGCCACGCCCCCAATGAAAACCATTGGTGGTCGCAAAATGCGGCACAGAAACTGCAACACACCAGTTTCAACAAAGTAATTGCAGCGCCTTCACGGTAACGCAGTAGCTGCAGCCCAGCGATTGCATGATGGCACCGCAATAAAATGTAACACAGTAGATTAAGCACAGTAATTGAAACATGGTAGCTGCAGCACAGTAATTGCAGCACAGGAACTGCCACACACTAGCTGTAGCACAGTGGCTGCAGCACAGCTGTTGCAACACGGCAGTTCCATTTTCATCAAGACTTCAGACAAAAAATTACAAAACTTGCAGAAAAACAATTTTACTGCTAAAATTCACTTCGGAACAGTTGATTTGCGTTGTGCTTCCCTTTTTTTGAGCGCCCTACATCCAAAAATAATAACCCCCACAGGAGTGCCCAACAACAAAGTATTATAGCGGCTGATTGCTAGCTGTTTAAAGTACGGTAATGAACGCTTCCATTCGCTACCGTTACATCAATTACTATACCAAAAGGGACCGGAAGCAAACCTTCAGCGGAACTGGAAGCATACTGTTCCCTAAAAAACACGCCTTCTACTACGCACTTAACACCAATCCAAACATAAAACATGGTAAAATACACTTTGTCTGCGCCTCTAGAACCAAATTTTTACATCCCTTCGATGCCTCTAAACATAGGAACCGGTGTTGTCAAAACATGCCGAAACTGCCTCTAATGAAGCAAGCTGCTGTCAGTCCTTGCAACATGCAGGCTCTTCGCAGGTCCTCCGCAATTAGGAAGCAACTCTTTAAAACTGTAGGATGCGTCAAACAAACGAACGAACGAAGAAAGAATTCAAAAAAACCGCGTCAAACCATGCCATGGAAATGACCTTCTTAGTCTTGCATCTGCTGCGAAAAAATGACGGGCGTCCAGCGTCTGAAACGACAGCCGTGCCTTCGAGTTGCATGCAACCCGCAACGAACTCATCAACTGAAATTTCACCGCTTTCGTCTGCATCAATTAGCCTTGGCCCAACCGATTTTCCAGCATCCGCTAAACCTGAATGAAGCCAACCATGTTGTAAGTTGCATAAGTTCAAGTTAAGTTCTGGGTAAGTTCCGCCTTAGGAGCGCCAAAACTATTTTCAAAGAACCAAAGCCAGCTTGTTTCCAGCACAAATTTGTTTTTAGTTGCTGTGACATAATATGTATCCACCACCCACCTCCCACTATGGAAATGACACTGAACTTCCCTTGCAGCTTCCGTGCTTATTTCACGCTGGACCAAGATTTTCAATAGGTTGTAAGCCCCACAAAACTCTGCACATATGGAAAGGCTGCATCGAAAATGGATAGCGAAGCAGGTACAATCGCAAACCATTTTCACGATCACTTTCCCGTCGCTTTCGCGGCACGGTTTTTTTCATGAATTCACTTTCGGGGAACGTTCGCAGCGGAGTCGCGGATATTGTCTTGGCTCACCTTTTCTCCACACATCTCATCCGTCCATCTTATGAAAGGATCTCCCCCAAACAGCTCACGAGTTCACAAATCAATTCAATTTTTTCAAACGGTTGGAAGACCCCAAGTAATGCAGAGCAAGGGGATTCCCAGCAATTGCGGCATGCGGGCATGGACGACTACTACCCTTTTGATTTGGAAATTCCGTACTCTCGCGGCACTTCCGCCGGGCTTCCGTGAGACTTTCGTGGAAAGCTTTGGGATTTTTGGATTTTGACGGTCTGTTATTGACTGATTCGCGCGAACGCATGCAAATACACCGTATAATAAGAGACAACAGATTATCTCGACTTTTGCGGGCACTTTCGCTGCAGTACTCATCGTAATCATTTTGACGGCACTTGCCCCCAGCTTTCGCAGCAGGACATTCCCCGGATTAGCTTTATATAATTGAATTTGTTTGTGTAGCTCTGTATTCAGTTTGCTCAAATGTTCAACCAGCTTGTCAAAAGCTTCGGGGATGCCTTCATGTCATTTCTGATTGCAACTCTTCCTGTAATAATAGCGATACCAACTAAAATAGTCACACTCACAAAAATAGCGATATTGTTAATAGTAATAATCGTAATACTTATCTTCAAAAAAGGAACAGAATGTAAAAATAGTAATAATAAAATTTAAGTAATAGTAATCAATTTGAGAAAATAAAACAATATCAAGACAACAATAATTTCAAAAGTACACAGGATAATTGTAATAGCGCAAAACACGCAACACTGATAGTATTGATAATATTAACGATAATAGTATTAACAAAATTGTAACAAAAGTAGTACCAATAAGTGATAACAAATATTTTGAGAATATACAAAATAGAGACCAATAACCATAATGATAGTATAAAATGAAAATGAAAAAACAAAACAACAATAACAAATTTGATAAATAACAATGCCATATCAATGGTATTTAAAAAATGATATTCGCGATAGCAATAATGATATTGGCAATAGAAATGAACATATTGAAAAAATAAGAATGAAAAGAAGATCAATAATAGTAAAAAACAAATAATGATGATAATATTGAAAAAATGAAATAAAAAAGTAGCAGTAATTAGAACAATACTAAAAGCATTGAAAGAAATAGTAAGAAGAATAATAATTCCTTAAAGAACTATATCTAAATATCCTTAAAGCACTATATCTAATAAACATCCTTAAAGCACTATATCTAATAAATATCCGTAAAGCACTATATCTAATAAATATCCTTTAACATAGTAACATTCATTTCATAACATCCAAAAAAGATTACTGCCGCTCTTCCTTTTGCTCAACTCCAAGGCCGACCCCACCAGCCCACAACATGGTGTTCGATACAACGTGGAGGAAAAATGACCAGGATATGGTGGTTTCTCACAATAGGGGTACCCAAAGATGATTGGTTTATCTTTATAAATGGTTAATAATGGATGATTTGGGGGTACCCCTATTTTGAGAAACACCTATATTTGGAAATGAAAAAATGCGTAAACCCAAGCCTTCCAACCTGATGGACATGATGAACAACGATGATAATAACTATGCAATACGAGATTAAAATGGAAATCATCATAACAAAATTGGTCATATAAAAAATCAAGTTAGTAATAAGAATGACGATAAAAATCAAAGTTACATTAATCACAATAATGTTAATGAGAATAAAAATACAGCAGTAGCTATAATGAAAATCATTTTCAGAAAGCAATGACCATAGAAATCTTGGTCTAAAGGAAAGCAAAACTAGCAAACGTAACTGCAAGAATATTCATAAAAACATTGATGATAATACCAATGAAAACCTTAAAAATGATAGTATAGAAAAAGCATACGCAGTAAGAATTACATGAATGATAAATGATGATTTTAAAAAAACGATTCAACATGTATGTGCATCATGAATAAATATTTTGTAAATAGTATAGGAACGATAAAACAAAAGTGGTAATAGACTAATACACGTAATAGCGATAAGATTGATAGTAGAAGGAAAAAGTAGTAATAACCAAAATTATCGTAGTAGTAGAAACAATAACAAAATCACTAATAATAAAAGTACTGGCAATAAAAACAATTAACAAATACAATGATGATAATCAGAGTCGTAATGATTTTAAAATATAGCAGCGATACGACTAATGACTGAATGGTAGATTTAAAAAACAAAACTTGCAATTAAAAAAGTAGTAGGAATCAAAATACTACTTTGAATAAGCAAAATAATAGTGGTAGTAGTAATAATACTAGCAATGATAATAATCGTAAAAACCAAATTACCCAGAGCAACCATAAAAGAATTAATAATCGCAAGAACAAATTGCAATAGTGAAATAAGAACATGCTTTTGATAGTACTAGTGGTAAAACATGTAAAAACAATAGTAATGGAAATAGTAGGGATAGCAATTGTATTTTTTTCCTTGCCCAGGCCACCTTTGCGTCTCAGCCCGTGGTCGTTGACCCTCACTCCCCTGTGTACAGATATGCCATATGCAAAGAAACGGGAATTCAAAAATGCAGGAACTGTTTTTACACCAGCTCACAAATTCAACTTCCTATGTGCCAACCGGTCACTGCAAAAAGAAAATTCCAAGTGGAACATTCTGAAAAACGATGTGGAAAAGAAACCGTCAAATTTTCAGACCATCGAATCTCACCCAAGATCATGAACAAGTCTTAATTTCCATAGAAGTCGGTTCCCATGAAAGCAGTTCATACTGAGGAGGTTCACATACAGCGGTTAACACGATACAAAGACCACCAAATTCGCTCATAGATGCTTTACACTGCAATGATTCACACAAAAAGAATCACACGGAGACTGTTCACGCAGAGTATCAAGTTCTACACTTGCACAGAGTTTCTTCACGCTAAGGTGGTTCAAAAAGAGGCGGTTCACAGCGAGTCGAAACTTCCACATTCACAAAGATAATCTTCACACTGAGGTGTAACAGTGATAATAGTGATAATAAAAAACAATAATGATAAAAAAAAGAGATAGCAATAGTATCAATAATAGTGAAAAACAATGATCATCAGTATATCAACAATACCAACATTCATCAAACTAGTAGTCATAACAAAAACAGTAATCATATTGATAGCGATGAACATAGTAATAATCATGCCAATAGAAATAGCAGGCATATGTATAGTAGTACTAATCATGAAAATAGTAGTAATACGAAGAAAATAGAAATGGCAATTACAGAAATGATAATAGTAATACAGTAGAAGTAATACAGTAGTAGTTGTAATAATAGTAGTAGTAGTAGTAGTAGTAGTAGTAGTAGTAGTAGTAGTAGTAGTAGTTGTTGTTGTTGTAGTAGTAGTATTGATAATGATAGTAGTGGTAATAAAAGTAGCAGGACAAATGATAGTGGTAGCAGTAATAGTAGTAGCAGTAGCAGTAGTACTAACAATAGAAATCATAGCAGCAGTAGCAGTAGTAGAAGTAGTAGTATATGATAATAATAGTAGTAGTGGTAGTAGCAGGAGTAATGGTAACAAGTAAAAATAAGAATAGTCGTAGTAATAATAAACATAGTAATGGTAGTAATAGTTGTTGTTTTTGTTGTTCTTGTTGTTGGGGTTGTTGATGTTGTTCTCGTTGTTGTTGCTGTTGCAATTGAATTAGCAGGAGCAGAAATAGTAGTAATAACAATAATGATAATGCTGGCACTAGTAGTAGTAATAATAATATCAGTAGTAGCAGGAGTAGCAGGAGTAGTGGTGGTGGTGGTAGTGGTGGTAGTGGCAGCGGTAGTGGTAGTCGCAGTGGTAGTGATGGTGGTAGTGGCAGTGGGAGTGGTAGTGGTAGTGGTAGTGGTAGTCGTACTGGTAGTGGTAGTAAGGAGTCGCAGTAGCGGAAGCAGTGAAAAGTACTTGTGGTTGGTGCTGTCGGTGTCATTGTCATTGCGGCTGTGACTGTCACTTTTGTCATTGTTGTTTTGTGTTGCTGATCTTGATGCCGTTGAACTACAGAGATCAACAAATTTTGAAGTGGAGGACATGGAGCAAAAGGGGGCCCTGAACTGAGGAGTGGAAAAGATGTGGTTTAACATCTTTGTCAAATGAACATCAGAGCTTTCCCCAGATCCTTCTGCTGAGCTCTTCAACTTGCCAAGTCATAATCCTACTTTCTCTAGAAAAGCCACGAGCACACTGAGCGGAGCAAAATCTACAATGAACAGAAGCCAAGCGTCATGAAGAGGGTCCAAATATCCTTGGTGGAGATGTCCATGGATTCCAGGAAACTTTTGAACTTCAAGTCACGCGTTGCTTCCTGCAGGCCCCTGACTGTTGCTGGTGGCGGCCAGGCCTTTGCTGCAATAGCGATTTCCAGCGGGATGGGACCATTTCAATTGGATTTCCTTTCTGGAAACCTAACCTTGCAATGGAAAATCTACCATTTATTGATGTTTTCCCTGGCTTTCACTCTAAAATATGGTCAAAATCCATTGCCAGGTTTCCCAGAGGGTAACCTGGCAATGGAAAATCTTCCACAAGAACAGCCGCTTTCCAGCCGCGGGTGTCTCGGCCTCGAGCTCCGCAACGCTGACCAGTTTGGAGTGATTACCTGGAGCGTTGCACAGCATCCACATCCACCAAAATTATCCATCCAATTTACACTGATTGGTGGTTGAACCACCTGAAAAATATGCTTGTCAACCAACCAATTGTGAATCATTACTAGGGAAAATAAAAAATGTTTGAAACCACCAACTGGTACATAACGGGATCAATACCATTAGGTATCAATCACCAGACTGGTAGTGCAATAAATTGTTTTGCGGCCAATATATTTCTCTTGGGTGTGGTTATAGCCACAATAAAACGATTACTAAATCACAATCAATCTTGGCCCTGAGTAATAAGCCAATCAACTAAGACATCTTCGGCTGAGTCGCAGTCGATATCGCTGAACACGGATCGCAACGCCTCAACTTGAGCCTGATTCTTGTGCATCTGCTTCATGATGGCGATGTCCTGTAAGGCGGCAGGAAGGGTAGCCAGTTTTAGTGTTTACCAATCATTCACCATCGCTCATGGCATCACATGGCGACCACTTCTGAAAAGGATTGCCATACTTAATTAATCCTCTAACGACCCTCAACCATGATTTATCTTTATATAATCATCATCAGCGGATCATGAAGAATGGAAGTCAGCATGTGAAAGGCGCCGACAATTTTGATACGGCTACACATCGGATCCCCAACCTTGTCAGCTTTAGCATTTTCGATGGCGGTATTGCAGAAAACACCTGGGCTCTTGGCTGCTGCTTGAGAGCTGCCCCACAGCCCACCAACAAAGGCCGGCATGTAGCAGCTGCCCACCCCAAAGAACAGGCAAATGAAATAAAAAGGGGAGAGCTGACTATACATAATATATATATATATTGTCAGTTTCATGCAGTTGCATACATGTAACTGAGCCACCATGAT